>JAGDYQ010000309.1:36317-318836 GCA_021962125.1 Bulinus truncatus | reverse complement strand
ATATATATATATATATATATATATATATATATATATATATATATATATCACAACTTTTGTGTTGTTGATGGCAATGTTTATTACAAAATAAAGTCACGTAACATCTCATTTAATCTAATAGCAATCTAAGCCCGGTAACTTTAATATAAATGTATCCGTTACCGCTCTTCGCTCTGTTCGTTCTCTGAAGTCTGTGTCGACAATAGTGGACCTTTTATTTTATTACTCCTACCTGGATCACTAGAAAATGTAACCTTCTGACCTTATTTTAATCAACAAAAATATAACTGTGAGCGTACGTTAAATTAGCAGCAACATGATCCGGATTCCTAGACCTACATCGTAGAAACCCGTCTCTGTGAGAGCCCGTTGTTAATTATAAATATAAAGTTCACTTCTTAGCCCTAACGGGCCATCGGGGCAGATGAAGTGTAGAATTCATCTGTTTCTATAACCTCGGCATAGGAAGAGTTAGCACAACGCCCAGCCGCCTTTACTTCCCATTTAAAGCTGGTGGACTTGTGGGACGACTTTGCACAAAATTTCACCTGGAAAAATTCCATGGGCCTCACCGAGGATCGAACCCAGGACTCTCAGGTTGACAGTCGAGTATCTACACCACTCGGCCATCCGTTGTTAATTACGTATATATAAATATAATGTGAAAGAAAGGTATAATTCTGTTTGATTGGTTGTTTCATTAATTCGACTCTGAGATTTAACTAAGCATATTATCAATAAATCATTTTTCTCTTTGTAAATATTAGAGATGTATTGTGTGGCCTACATCCTGCCGAGTGACAAGTCTTGGTTTTTTGGATGTTTGCTCCGTTTGCATTTGTGAAGAAACTGGCAAATTCTCCTTCTCGGTCATGTACATAATACGAGGGAGTTACGTGGCGAACACAGGACTTAGGATTAAAGTGCTCAGTGATGGCCAAGTAATCAAGGAAAGCTGCGAGTTTGAGATACACAAAGAATTGAGTAACTGCAATTTTTTTTCTAACTTGTGTTAGTAGAAAAACTGGATAATCTTAAAAACACGGTGAATTGAAGTGATAAACGATGGAATAAGTAGACTTGTATGAATGAATTTTAACTACACATTTCGTCTCTTACGTAAAATAAATTTCGAATATTCATAATATTGTCACAGAAATTCGTTTCATATACAAACAAATTATCACCCATTTAACAATATGGAACGCATATTTTTTTTTCTAATATAAGAAGTTTTTTTTCAGATATTTTACTTCGAAACTCTTTGTACTTTAAGTGTACCTTTGGTAATTCGATTCTCTATTTTCCATATTCTGTATTATATTGGTTTTTAGTATATTAGAAATTGGTGTACATTAACTAAGTATTAAGAATGTTAATCATAGCCATCTATGGCCGATTTTACATTTTTTGGAGGCAGAGGTCCATTTAACGAAATAAATTTTCTAGGCCATAGGTCAAATGATGCAAAGGCTGCCATTTAGAATTTTTTTTCCCTTAATTTCTTTGAAAATAGGAATCCATTCAAGAACACCAACGGTCCAATATCTTTAGCATGCTATCCCCTACATTTGCTTAGATTTTCCTTCTCAAAGTAAACGTCTGGACAAGATAGCCCCTTAGCACATCGGTCCTTATATACCACCGCAAATCTTACCTATCAATAAGAACTACTTTGTAGGTCATACACAGTGTCGGATCAGACAATAGGTTAATAAGGCTAAAGCTCTAGGCTTGACAAGAATCGGTCTGTTTAAATCATGCTTCGGGGCTTAAATTTTCACCACTATCAAGATAAAGCAAGAAAGCTATGTTAATCGTTTAACCTTATGGTAAAATCGTTGATAAAAGAGTGCACATTCGGTAAAACTTGGCCCTTTTGGTATATGTGAATATGTGGTATTTTAGTGAATGTTGTCCATTGTTAGTGAATGTAGTCCATTTTAGTGAATGTAGTCCCCTTCTAGTGAATGTAGACCCATTTTTTAGTGAAAATAGTCCCTTTTAGTGAATGTAGTCACTTTTAGTGAATGTAGTCCCCTTTTAGTGAATGCAGTCCATTTTAGTGAATGATAAATTTAGTCCCTCGAGGTAAGTGTGGGATCTTGTCTAATAAGATTCACTAAACTTTATATTAAAACAGTTGATACATAAGCTTCATGGCCTGAACTATTGACTAGCTTAGTACTTGGAATATTACCTTTTTGTCGTTCATCAAATATGTACCAAAAATATTAGCCACGAAATAAATACCAATAATCTAAGGTCTATTTGGTTAATTTATTTCATTTTTTTTTAGCAAACTACCTACATAAAAAGATTGTGGTGAAACCAAGCAATTACTTTTTTTTTTCTTGTCCTTTTACTTTTCTTAAATGAAGACATTTATTTTCTTTTCTCCCTCATTAAAAAGTAATGGATTGCTTTAAGGAACCTTAACAACGACAGTCTTCAGGCAGGTATTTTTTTTTATTAATGTTGACCGTCACTTATAAAACGTTTAATATATATATATATATATATAATATATATATATATATATATATATATCTAATAATATAATAGCGATTTGGGTTCTGCGTCAAATCGAAAGTAAAGAATTAAATACAACAGTATTCCAGTTTAAAATACAATCATGAAAAAATCGGATCTGTCCGAAACCAAAAATAACCTAAGCATATCGATCAAGCCTTAGGGGATATAACTCTGTGCAAAGGTTTTGCAGGGTACAGCTATTATATATATATAAGCGATTTGGGCTATGCGTTAAATCGAAACTAAAGAATAAATACAACAGTATTCCAGTTCAAAATACAATCATGAAAAAATCGGATATGCACGAAACCAAAAACAACATGGCCTACCGATCAAGCCTAAGGGGATATAACTCTATGCACATGTTTTCAGGGTACAGCTAGTCTCACAATAATGAATTTCGCGTCGACTGCAAATTAAATAATTCCACTCACGTATTAGACGTGTTTCTAGGTTGACCTTCATTTCCAGTGCAATCGCGTCATTTTAAGGACATTTTCTTAATTTTTTATGACGTGCGACTTAGAAGTTACTAGATGATACCAGAACGACATAGGATATACATTCTGTTCATTTATATAATAGTGGTGTTGCTTATATTTAATAGTTTTTTTTAGAATTGGAATTTATTTAGATATCAATCAGTATATTAAAGAAATGTATGTGATAAAATCTATTGATATATTAGTGATAGTTTTAAAAAAAAGATTATTGATTAGCAATGGGTTGTATTTGTCATTATTATATTCTCTACTTTCAGGGTCAAGGGCTTCAACATTCTTCTATCTGGAGCTCATTATGAAATTAAAAGTCTTAGTTGATGTATTTAATATCTACCTGTTATAGTGAATGCGAGGACATGTTTTAGAAATGTCTTGAACACCAGGACGTTTGATCTCTTTCCATACTATATATCAACGAAATAAGATACTGATATTATGTTTTACAGGAATATGAGATACTCTAATAACAACTCTCTAGTAAAGAAGTTTTCATTGACACGAATAATTTGGTGGATGCCATCGTCTGTCTTGAGTTTGTTTGTTTTTTTTTTGTTTATTTCAAATATTGTATCAATAATATTTAATCTTAACAGGCCATTTAAAAAAAAATAATATTTAGTGGTAAAAGTGAACTAACATCATTTTTCTAATGAGAAAATAAATAAAGAGAATTTAACACACATTTGTGGAACAAGTACAGGACATGTTCCATCAATTTTTTTTAGTTCTTATTAAATTATATTCCTTATGATAAAGATGTGGTACATGGTTTATTGAATTCACTTTAGCAAGACATCGATTGACTCATTGTAAAATATATACAGAATTCAGATCTTTCATCTAAAACCTCAACATAATTAACTTCTCCTGATTTGTTTAAAATATTAAAACCTCAACATAATTACATTCTCCTGATTTGTTTAAAATATTCAAACCTCAACATAATTACCTTCTCCTGATTTGTTTAAAATGGCCAATTAAAAATTGAAATAAAACAAATTGCCCTATTTATTTATTTTTTTTGTAAAATAATGTATCGTAATATTTAAGCTTGAGATAATAGCAACCTTTATATTTTAGGCCACATTATATTTAAAACAAAGTCAATAATTGTTTAATACTATATAAATTCATCATTACCATTTTTAGGTACAGACAATATATAGTGCATTATTTTCAATCTATTATATAGTGCATGCATTCCAATATTATATAGGTATTGCTGTGAGTGTTTCCTGGTCTATGAGACACATAATATGTGGGGTAAGATCATAGCCGTGTTGAATATTACAAAGTTAAATGTACATTTAAGTCACTCTTTCGTTATATTTATATAGTTTAACATAGACTACACCCATTACAAAGTTAAATGTACATTTAAGTCACTCTTTCGTTTTATTTGTAAAGTTTAACATAGACTAAACCCATCCACTCACCTTTTGCAAGATACGCTACATGCAATATCTATAATAAATCATTAATTCAATAAATCAAAAAAAGTAAAGACAATGTATGGTAAAGCCATACTGCTAACCGATTTTCTACCCATATTTTACACAATTTAGAATGTTTACCTCCTCATTGAATTAAGTTGTCAACATTTAAAGGATTTAAGTTTAGTCTTAAACTTCCGGTAACGGAAACACGATCAATACATCATTTTGAATTAATTTTATAAACGTGAAACAATATCAACGATCAAAAGTGGTGTTATGTAAGTATCATTCATTGGTGTAAAATAAAATTGTTTGGCAAAACCTTTTTATCTAATTTAGAAATTGTCTGAGTATAACAATAATTTAGAAAAAGAGAACAGTTTGTTCTTTAATTTTGACCCCTATCACAAAACCTTAAACTGCATGTAATTCTTTGTTATATAAAGGAATAAACAAAAACAATTTCTTTCAATATGTCCCTTTGTAATTCGAGTCTTTATTTGTTAAACTTAGTGTTTACTTGTGTTTAAAAGGGGCTTCATATATTTATCTACCTACAGTGACCAGGGGAGTGGGGAGATAGAAGGTTTAGCGCTTACCCCTCCCCAGCCAACCTCTACCCCACCTGCCACTCTCCCCGCCTACACATTAAGTCGATGAAACAAGTGAGAGAAGGGAAGGGAAATCAAACGGAAGACATAATTTCCTGCAATAGAATAGTTTCATTAGGTTATTTACATACTAAGCTTAATTATGTAGGAATATGCTCAAGTGCATTAAGTATTATATTACTGCTTGAAATCAAATTTTCATATTCAATGTTTGAAATAATAACTTATACAATATTCACTTTTTATTTAATACATTATGGCGCGACATACATATGTTGGAAGTTTAAAGAATTAACTAATGACTTAACATAAAAAGTTCACAGTAAAGAAAAAAAATGGTGAACAGCTTTAATTGCTGTTTGTTTCCGAAATTCGAGTTGTAATAAAAATATGCTTCAGTAGACTAGCATTTGAAATTCAGTTACGAATTACAGCGATACTTCATAGTTAATATAAACTAATAATGGTATGTTTACAAACACAGCCTTCTGGCAGTCAGTTGGTACTATTTTTTCATGAAGACACATTAATGTCCATTGAGCTAGGTACTTCCCCTAATTGAGCCTACTGGCCAATGGTATGTTTACAAATACAGCCTTCTGGCATTTAAGTAGGTACAATTTTTTCATGACCTATTTATTTGCTTGTATAATGTCCAGTGGACATGCCAATGTTTATTGAGCTAGCTACTTACCCTAATTGAGCCTAATGGCAAATGGTATGTTTACAAACACAGCCGTCTTTAATAAGACATTTAGGGGTAGTACAACTGGACCGGATGTGCTGTTATTCAAGCGCTTTAATACAGTTTGGCCAAAAATATGACAAGCAGAGTTTAGTATATGCCACGATGTTCGACTGGAGCCAAATCTCAAGCCATTAAAAAAAGAAGTCATCACATTCTGTTCAAATATCCTCCAAATGAAAGACAACTCAAGATATGTGTCACGTGAAGATTACAAAGAACTTCTGACTCTGAATCATATCTTCCTTGGAGGAATTCCCCCCCTTGTTCAGAGAGCTTATCACCATGCAAGTTGGATGTCTAAAATAATCTACATCAAGAAGATTTATTTCTTCCGTATCAATTCGAGCTGACTAAGCATTAAGACAGATCAATTGCAGAATGTGGTATTTTTGTATTTTTGGTTTACAGTAAAGCTTGGATTAAGTGTCCAATTCTAGCAGACGCACCTCTGAATGATCTGGATTTTATCAAGCTTCTTATTAATCATAAGAATGTTTCTCCCTTCATGTATCAGACTGCATTGAAAACGAATGGCGACCTCTCTGGTACCTTAGTGCGGAACTCATTCCTCTGGTTCTCTTTTCTCAAAGTGTCTCAGTGGATGAGAAAAACAGCCTTGCTGCTTGCTTGAGGCAATTCATGGAGAAATCTTCTCATGATTAGAAAGAAGAAATGTGTATCCGCAGCACAAATGATCCTACAGCACTTTCTAATGTGACATTAAAGGATTTGGTGCTCTTTTGCTTCCCACATATTTTCTCATGACTGATGCTTCCACCTGGCAACAAACTTCATCCTTTCAGAAGGCAACAGCAGTGGTCTCTTCCATGAAAGTTGCCAACCAAACAAACGAACCAAATAAACCAAACCCACCAAATCAACCAAAGCAAACCAACCAACCAAACCAAACTAAACACCATGAGGTAAAGATATGGGTGCTAATTTATGTCACCCGTTACGATTTACCTTTAATTTTCTCGATGTTAAAATCAAAACGAAGCATAAAAAAAGCTTTTATAAAAATGCACTGAAAAGTAAAAAATAAAAACTTTATTATGCCTTTTTGCAGCACAAAGGTAAGTTGGTGTGGTACGACATAGCACCCGGGTGCAAGTTCGATTCGGCCATATTAATAAAATTTAAAAAAAATTGTACCATCGGGAAATGACGTCATAGATTATTTATCGGATAATCTCTAAACAGCTCCGATTTTTATAAAGGATACGTGATCTTCACCGGCTTAGTTTTTTACTTCCTCCCATCTGCGCTCCACATATAAAGTTAAGGCCAATTTCAATATTTACTTTAGATTAAATGATGTTTTTTTCAGGAGACGACAATGTCAAATAATGGTAGAAAGAATACAACAGTCTTAATATAAAACAAATTCAGAATAAGGTAAATGTTTACATTAACGCGGTCTAACATTTTAACATTTTCCCCTGAGATTTCAAGATGTATTTAAATAAAAAAAAGTATTATACCAACCACATTATAAAAATCATCCGATACTTTCTTTAAAATGTCAATTGGTGGCCATTACTATTTTACTTTTAATGCACATTCTATTTTAATTAAATTTAGAGTTGAACAGTTGGTTTTTTTCTCCGCAAAGTGCCCGATACTGATGTATAGTTTTATGAAATTGTGTGGCTAATACAAGAACCAACAGCCTTTATTTTCTAAACCAAAGTTCAGGTAGCCATAAGTCATCTGAGTGGACACTCACCTGGGCTCGAACTCAAAACCTTTCGGTAATTAGTTGTGGGCTCTACCACACTCTCATAGCGGTCGTAATCTTTATATGTAGCCACGGCATATTCATTTTAAGTTACTTACCCAGCCCATGTACCCATTTAATGGGTTGAACTTGGAAATGTCTTATTTAAACCTTGGCTGGACCCACCGAGTCCCTAAATCGACAGACTGACGACACGACAGAAGTCTAGACTGCACGAGTTTAGACTGAACAAGTTTAGACTGCACAAGTCTAGACTACACAAGTCTAGACTGCACAAACATCCAACCAAATATACAGTTTGTCAGGGTTTTTTTTTAAAAAATACTCTCTAAACTAGTCTAAACACAATGGTCTTATATAGTTATTTGTTTTTTTTTTTAAAAATACTCTCTAAACTAGTCTAAACACAATGGTCTTTATAGTTATTTGTTTTTTTTTTTCTTTTTCAAAGCTGACTGAGTTGATTATTTTTTTTTTGTAGCAGTCTTACAGCAGATCACCATATAATGAACATACATTGTTCGTCCAGGTTGTGGGTGAGAGATGTATACACTTTAACATCGAATCGAGACTACTGCGTATTTAGGATGTGAACATTTTTATTGCATAATTTTGTTCGTATGAAAATACACTGTTTTTATCTCTATTTTTTGTTAAAAACGATGCTTTTTTTTTGCTATTAAATGGATTTGCTATCCTATTATTTAAAAAAAATATCAAATAAGTTAAATATTGAATTCAAGTTAAAATAATTCCATGAGCTAGTACAAAACGTTGTAGGCAGCGCCAAGGTCACCGAAAGTGGAAGTAAGGAGGGATATTTTCACATTAAGATTTAAAATAAGGTAAATTGCTCTATGAATTTTTATTATCTTGTGTTATGTTTTTTTTTTTTGGTTTTTTACTTCTTAGCTAATGTGGAGTAAACATGTTTTAAAGTTATCATCATCCATTAGTACACTTGAAACAAAACAAAATAAGTTGTCAAAATGCCGGGAATGCACATGCTGATTCTACTGGTAACAGTATTTGGATTTGTTCAAGGTAATCAATAGTTTATGACTAAGACTTTAATTTCAGAAATTCGGCTTCTATGTAAATTTAAAATAGTCTGCTATTCCGTTAAGAAAAGAATGTTTTGTAATAGAACAAGTACTACCTATTAAAATTCAGTTGCGGAATTCAGGAGAAGAATAATGTGTTCCTTTGTCCATAATGGCTTATTCCGAACTTAGCTCGTGTAAATATTATATTTTCCAAAAAAAAAAAAACAATAAAAAAAGCAACATATGATTGCGTTTCAGAATAAGCTTGAAGGAAATAAGTCAGATTGCTTTTCATTATTTTAAAAGCACATAAAACATGTTTTTCTGTTTTTAAACGCACACAAGACATGTTTTTTCTATGTTTAAACAACTTCTGTATCCTAACCATTATGAAATATAGAAGCTCGCACGATATCAATGTCCTAATCCATGAAAAACACGGAAGTTTACAAGACTTAACTTGTTTGTAATAGTGGTTTCTATGAGTCAATTTAATCTTTTTTTTTCCTATTCCCCTTATTTATACATTTGTTTGTTTTTGTTTAATTTCATGTACACAAGCTCATAAAGCATACTGGAAGCGCGGTCATCCCCTGTGCTTTGAAAATGCCAGCATTAGTGGTATGGTGGAATTTTCCCAAACACCTGTCAGAGATTCGGCTATTTATGTTTTTCAACAGCCCGACATCGACAAACATAAGGTAAAATTGTCTACTAAGTAAATTTAAATTCAGATTAAAAAATGCGGTGTACCAAGATGAATGTAAGTAATTGTAGTTTTTCAAAACTTGTAATGAAATCAATTACTATACTTTTTTTTGTTTTAAGGAAAAAAAAATCGATGTTCTAAGAACCGGGATACTAAAAATATAAGTAATTAATAAAATATCTGCTTGAAAGGTCGTTGTGTTTCACTTTTACATGAAATAGCCACATGATGGTTTTTGTTTTTCTTTAAATTCTTTTTTTTTGTATAGTTTCTCTAACGTCTTGGTAACAAATTTTAAATTACTTTGAGATTTGGAGCGTGTCGAGCAGTTATTTTAATCCACCTGTATGGAATACTCTAGACGTGAATAATACATTGCAAACTATAATTGATTACTAAAAATATAATACAGAAATATTTGCCAACATTACAAGAAGAGTACATTACAAGCTAACTGAATGAATTAAAAAATAATTCTATTAAAAAAGTCTGCATCAAAAAATGGAATATACTAAAAAAAATATATTGAGAAAAGAATGTATTACCAACAGAGCACATTAAAAAAGACATTAAAAACGGAATACATTACAAAACGAAGAAAAGAATACGTTACAAATAAAATATTTTAATACGCTACAAAAAAAAATATACGTCACCAAGCATAAGAAATTGTATTACAAGCGAGCCACAGAAACGTATTCTTATTTGCCGAAATTAAAATTTTTTAGTTGTGAGAAGGCTAAAGAGCCCTGATTTTATTTTACATTCATACACACCAGACACATGCCCTATCTCGATCCACATCCATACACACCAGACACATTCCCTGTCCAGATCCACATCCATACACACCAGACACATGCCATATCTCGATCCATATCCATACACACCAGACACATGCCCTGTCCAGATTCACATCCATACACACCAGACACATGCCCTATCTCGATCCATATCCATACACACCAGACACATGCCCTGTCCAGATCCACATCCATACACACCAGACACATGCCCTATCTCGATCCACATCCATACACACCAGACACATGCCCTGTCCAGATCCACATCCATGCACACCAGACACATGCCCTGTCCAGATCCACATTCATACACACCAGATACATGCCCTGTCCAGATCCACATCCATACACACCAGACACATGCCCTGACCAGATCCACATCCATACACACCAGACACATGCCCTGTCCAGATCCACATTCATACACACCAGACACATGCCCTATCTCGATCCACACCCCCCCACCCCCCCCCCCCCCCCCCCCCCACCCCACCCCCATCCATACACACCAGACACATGCCATATCTCGATCCACATCCATACACACCAGACACATGCCATATCTCGATCCACATCCATACACACCAGACACATGCCCTATCTCGATCCACATCCATACACACCAGACACATGCCCTATCTCGATCCACATCCATACACACCAGACACATGCCCTGTCCAGATCCACATCCATACACACCAGACACATGCCCTATCTCGATCCACATCCATACACACCAGACACATGCCCTGTCCAGATCCACATTCATACACACCAGACACATGCCCTATCTCGATCCACATCCATACACACCAGACACATGCCCTATCTCGATCCACATCCATACACACCAGACACATGCCCTATCTCGTTCCACATCCTTACACACCAGACACATGCCCTATCTCGATCCACATTCATACACACCAGACACATGCCCTATCTCGATCCACATTCATACACACCAGACACATGCCCTATCTCGATCCACATCCGTACACACCAGACACATGCCCTATCTCGATCCATATCCATACACACCAGACACATGCCCTGTCCAGATTCACATCCATACACACCAGACACATGCCCTATCTCGATCCATATCCATACACACCAGACACATGTCCTGTCCAGATCCACATCCATACACACCAGACACATGCCCTATCTCGATCCACATCCATACACACCAGACACATGCCCTTTCCAGATCCACATTCATACACACCAGATACATGCCCTGTCCAGATCCACATCCATACACACCAGACACATGCCCTATCTCGATCCACATCCATACACACCAGACACATGCCATATCTCAATCCATATCCATACACACCAGACACATGCCCTGTCCAGATTCACATCCATACACACCAGACACATGCCCTATCTCGATCCATATCCATACACACCAGACACATGTCCTGTCCAGATCCACATCCATACACACCAGACACATGCCCTATCTCGATCCACATCCATACACACCAGACACATGCCCTTTCCAGATCCACATTCATACACACCAGATACATGCCCTGTCCAGATCCACATCCATACACACCAGACACATGCCCTGTCCAGATCCACATCCATACACACCAGACACATGCCCTATCTCGATCCACATTCATACACACCAGACACATGCCCTATCTCGATCCACATCCATACACACCAGACACATGCCATATCTCGATCCACATCCATACACACCAGACACATGCCCTATCTCGATCCACATCCATACACACCAGACACATGCCATATCTCGATCCACAATCATACACACCAGACACATGCCATATCTCAATCCATATCCATACACACCAGACACATGCCCTGTCCAGATTCACATCCATACACACCAGACACATGCCCTATCTCGATCCATATCCATACACACCAGACACATGTCCTGTCCAGATCCACATCCATACACACCAGACACATGCCCTATCTCGATCCACATCCATACACACCAGACACATGCCCTTTCCAGATCCACATTCATACACACCAGATACATCCCCTGTCCAGATCCACATCCATACACACCAGACACATGCCCTGTCCAGATCCACATCCATACACACCAGACACATGCCCTATCTCGATCCACATTCATACACACCAGACACATGCCCTATCTCGATCAACATCCATACACACTAGACACATGCCATATCTCGATCCACATCCATACACACCAGACACATGCCCTATCTCGATCCACATCCATACACACCAGACACATGCCATATCTCGATCCCCAATCATACACACCAGACACATGCCATATCTCGATCCACATCCATACACACCAGACACATGCCCTATCTCGATCCACATCCATACACACCAGACACATGCCTATCTCGATCCACATCCATACACACCAGACACATGCCTATCTCGATCCACATCCATACACACCAGACACATGCCCTGTCCAGATCCACATTCATACACACCAGACACATGCCCTATCTCGATCCACATCCATACACACCAGACACATGCCCTGTCCAGATCCACATTCATACACACCAGACACATGCCCTATCTCGATCCACATCCATACACACCAGACACATGCCCTATCTCGATCCACATCCATACACACCAGACACATGCCCTATCTCGATCCACATCCATACACACCAGACACATGCCCTTTCTCGATCCACATCCATACACACCAGACACATGCCCTATCTCGATCCACATCCATACACACCAGACACATGCCCTATCTCGTTCCACATCCTTACACACCAGACACATGCCATATCTCGATCAACATTCATACACACCAGACACATGCCCTATCTCGATCCACATTCATACACACCAGACACATGCCCTATCTCGATCCACATCCGTACACACCAGACACATGCCATATCTCGATCCATATCCATACACACCAGACACATGCCCTGTCCAGATTCACATCCATACACACCAGACACATGCCCTATCTCGATCCGTATCCATACACACCAGACACATGTCCTGTCCAGATCCACATCCATACACACCAGACACATGCCCTATCTCGATCCACATCCATACACACCAGACACATGCCCTTTCCAGATCCACATTCATACACACCAGATACATGCCCTGTCCAGATCCACATCCATACACACCAGACACATGCCCTATCTCGATCCCCAATCATACACACCAGACACATGCCATATCTCGATCCACATCCATACACACCAGACACATGCCCTATCTCGATCCACATCCATACACACCAGACACATGCCCTATCTCGATCCACATCCATACACACCAGACACATGCCATATCTCGATCCACATCCATACACACCAGACACATGCCCTATCCAGATCCACATCCATACACACCAGACACATGCCCTATCTCGATCCACATCCATACACACCAGACACATGCCCTATCTAGATCCACATCCATACACACCAGACACATGCCCTATCTCGATCCACATCCATACACACCAGACACATGCCCTATCTCGATCCACATTCATACACACCAGACACATGCCCTATCTCGATCCACATCCATACACACCAGACACATGCCCTATCTCGATCCACATCCATACACACCAGACACATGCCCTATCTCGATCCACATCCATACACACCAGACACATGCCATATCTCGATCCACATCCATACACACCAGACACATGCCCTATCTCGATCCACATCCATACACACCAGACACATGCCCTATCTCGATCCACATCCATACACACCAGACACATGCCCTATCTCGATCCACATTCATACACACCAGACACATGCCCTTTCTCGATCCACATCCATACACACCAGACACATGTCCTATCTCGATCCACATCCATACACACCAGACACATGCCCTATCTCGTTCCACATCCTTACACACCAGACACATGCCCTATCTCGATCAACATTCATACACACCAGACACATGCCCTATCTCGATCCACATTCATACACACCAGACACATGCCCTATCTCGATCCACATCCGTACACACCAGACACATGCCATATCTCGATCCATATCCATACACACCAGACACATGCCCTGTCCAGATTCACATCCATACACACCAGACACATGCCCTATCTCGATCCGTATCCATACACACCAGACACATGTCCTGTCCAGATCCACATCCATACACACCAGACACATGCCCTATCTCGATCCACATCCATACACACCAGACACATGCCCTTTCCAGATCCACATTCATACACACCAGATACATGCCCTGTCCAGATCCACATCCATACACACCAGACACATGCCCTATCTCGATCCACATCCGTACACACCAGACACATGCCATATCTCAATCCATATCCATACACACCAGACACATGCCCTGTCCAGATTCACATCCATACACACCAGACACATGCCCTATCTCGATCCATATCCATACACACCAGACACATGTCCTGTCCAGATCCACATCCATACACACCAGACACATGCCCTATCTCGATCCACATCCATACACACCAGACACATGCCCTTTCCAGATCCACATTCATACACACCAGATACATGCCCTGTCCAGATCCACATCCATACACACCAGACACATGCCCTGCCCAGATCCACATCCATACACACCAGACACATGCCCTGTCCAGATCCACATTCATACACACCAGACACATGCCCTATCTCGATCAACATCCATACACACTAGACACATGCCATATCTCGATCCACATCCATACACACCAGACACATGCCCTATCTCGATCCACATCCATACACACCAGACACATGCCATATCTCGATCCCCAATCATACACACCAGACACATGCCATATCTCAATCCATATCCATACACACCAGACACATGCCCTGTCCAGATTCACATCCATACACACCAGACACATGCCCTATCTCGATCCATATCCATACACACCAGACACATGCCCTGTCCAGATCCACATCCATACACACCAGACACATGCCCTATCTCGATCCACATCCATACACACCAGACACATGCCCTTTCCAGATCCACATTCATACACACCAGATACATGCCCTGTCCAGATCCACATCCATACACACCAGACACATGCCCTGCCCAGATCCACATCCATACACACCAGACACATGCCCTGTCCAGATCCACATTCATACACACCAGACACATGCCCTATCTCGATCCACATCCATACACACCAGACACATGCCCTATCTCGATCCACATCCATACACACCAGACACATGCCCTATCTCGATCCACATCCATACACACCAGACACATGCCATATCTCGATCCCCAATCATACACACCAGACACATGCCATATCTCGATCCACATCCATACACACCAGACACATGCCCTATCTCGATCCACATCCATACACACCAGACACATGCCATATCTCGATCCCCAATCATACACACCAGACACATGCCATATCTCGATCCACATCCATACACACCAGACACATGCCCTGTCCAGATCCACATTCATACACACCAGACACATGCCCTATCTCGATCCACATCCATACACACCAGACACATGCCCTGTCCAGATCCACATTCATACACACCAGACACATGCCCTATCTCGATCCACATCCATACACACCAGACACATGCCCTATCTCGATCCACATCCATACACACCTGACACATGCCCTATCTCGATCCACATCCATACACACCAGACACATGCCCTTTCCAGATCCACATCCATACACACCAGACACATGCCCTATCTCGATCCACATCCATACACACCAGACACATGCCCTATCTCGTTCCACATCCTATATCCCAATACACACCAGACACATGCCATATCTCGATCCACATTCATACACACCAGACACATGCCCTATCTCGATCCACATTCATACACACCAGACACATGCCCTATCTCGATCCACATCCGTACACACCAGACACATGCCATATCTCGATCCATATCCATACACACCAGACACATGCCCTGTCCAGATTCACATCCATACACACCAGACACATGCCCTATCTCGATCCGTATCCATACACACCAGACACATGTCCTGTCCAGATCCACATCCATACACACCAGACACATGCCCTATCTCGATCCACATCCATACACACCAGACACATGCCCTTTCCAGATCCACATTCATACACACCAGATACATGCCCTATCTCGATCCACATCCATACACACCAGACACATGCCATATCTCGATCCACATCCATACACACCAGACACATGCCCTATCTCGATCCACATCCATACACACCAGACACATGCCCTATCTCGATCCACATCCATACACACCAGACACATGCCCTGTCCAGATCCACATTCATACACACCAGACACATGCCCTATCTCGATCCACATCCATACACACCAGACACATGCCCTATCTCGATCCACATCCATACACACCAGACACATGCCCTATCTCGATCCACATCCATACACACCAGACACATGCCCTATCTCGATCCACATCCATACACACCAGACACATGCCCTATCTCGATCCACATCCATACACACCAGACACATGCCCTATCTCGATCCACATCCTTACACACCAGACACATGCCCTATCTCGATCAACATTCATACACACCAGACACATGCCCTATCTCGATCCACATTCATACACACCAGACACATGCCCTATCTCGATCCACATCCATACACACCAGACACATGCCCTATCTCGATCCACATCCATACACACCAGACACATGCCCTATCTCGATCCACATCCATACACACCAGACACATGTCCTGTCCAGATCCACATCCATACACACCAGACACATGCCCTATCTCGATCCACATCCATACACACCAGACACATGCCCTATCTCGATCCACATTCATACACACCAGACACATGCCCTATCTCGATCCACATCCATACACACCAGACACATGCCCTATCTCGATCCACATCCGTACACACCAGACACATGCCATATCTCAATCCATATCCATACACACCAGACACATGCCCTGTCCAGATTCACATCCATACACACCAGACACATGCCCTATCTCGATCCATATCCATACACACCAGACACATGTCCTGTCCAGATCCACATCCATACACACCAGACACATGCCCTATCTCGATCCACATCCATACACACCAGACACATGCCCTTTCCAGATCCACATTCATACACACCAGATACATGCCCTGTCCAGATCCACATCCATACACACCAGACACATGCCCTGCCCAGATCCACATCCATACACACCAGACACATGCCCTGTCCAGATCCACATTCATACACACCAGACACATGCCCTATCTCGATCAAAATCCATACACACTAGACACATGCCATATCTCGATCCACATCCATACACACCAGACACATGCCCTATCTCGATCCACATCCATACACACCAGACACATGCCATATCTCGATCCCCAATCATACACACCAGACACATGCCATATCTCGATCCACATCCATACACACCAGACACATGCCCTATCTCGATCCACATCCATACACACCAGACACATGCCATATCTCGATCCCCAATCATACACACCAGACACATGCCATATCTCGATCCACATCCATACACACCAGACACATGCCCTGTCCAGATCCACATTCATACACACCAGACACATGCCCTATCTCGATCCACATCCATACACACCAGACACATGCCCTGTCCAGATCCACATTCATACACACCAGACACATGCCCTATCTCGATCCACATCCATACACACCAGACACATGCCCTATCTCGATCCACATCCATACACACCTGACACATGCCCTATCTCGATCCACATCCATACACACCAGACACATGCCCTTTCTCGATCCACATCCATACACACCAGACACATGTCCTATTTCGATCCACATCCATACACACCAGACACATGCCCTATCTCGTTCCACATCCTTACACACCAGACACATGCCATATCTCGATCAACATTCATACACACCAGACACATGCCCTATCTCGATCCACATTCATACACACCAGACACATGCCCTATCTCGATCCACATCCGTACACACCAGACACATGCCATATCTCGATCCATATTCATACACACCAGACACATGCCCTGTCCAGATTCACATCCATACACACCAGACACATGCCCTATCTCGATCCGTATCCATACACACCAGACACATGTCCTGTCCAGATCCACATCCATACACACCAGACACATGCCCTATCTCGATCCACATCCATACACACCAGACACATGCCCTTTCCAGATCCACATTCATACACACCAGATACATGCCCTGTCCAGATCCACATCCATACACACCAGACACATGCCATATCTTGATCCCCAATCATACACACCAGACACATGCCATATCTCGATCCACATCCATACACACCAGACACAGGCCCTATCTCGATCCACATTCATACACACCAGACACATGCCCTGTCCAGATCCACATTCATACACACCAGACACATGCCCTATCTCGATCCACATCCATACACACCAGACACATGCCCTGTCCAGATTCACATCCATACACACCAGACACATGCCCTATCTCGATCCGTATCCATACACACCAGACACATGTCCTGTCCAGATCCACATCCATACACACCAGACACATGCCCTATCTCGATCCACATCCATACACACCAGACACATGCCCTTTCCAGATCCACATTCATACACACCAGATACATGCCCTGTCCAGATCCACATCCATACACACCAGACACATGCCCTATCTCGATCCACATCCGTACACACCAGACACATGCCATATCTCAATCCATATCCATACACACCAGACACATGCCCTGTCCAGATTCACATCCATACACACCAGACACATGCCCTATCTCGATCCATATCCATACACACCAGACACATGTCCTGTCCAGATCCACATCCATACACACCAGACACATGCCCTATCTCGATCCACATCCATACACACCAGACACATGCCCTTTCCAGATCCACATTCATACACACCAGATACATGCCCTGTCCAGATCCACATCCATACACACCAGACACATGCCCTGCCCAGATCCACATCCATACACACCAGACACATGCCCTGTCCAGATCCACATTCATACACACCAGACACATGCCCTATCTCGATCAAAATCCATACACACTAGACACATGCCATATCTCGATCCACATCCATACACACCAGACACATGCCCTATCTCGATCCACATCCATACACACCAGACACATGCCATATCTCGATCCCCAATCATACACACCAGACACATGCCATATCTCGATCCACATCCATACACACCAGACACATGCCCTATCTCGATCCACATCCATACACACCAGACACATGCCATATCTCGATCCCCAATCATACACACCAGACACATGCCATATCTCGATCCACATCCATACACACCAGACACATGCCCTGTCCAGATCCACATTCATACACACCAGACACATGCCCTATCTCGATCCACATCCATACACACCAGACACATGCCCTGTCCAGATCCACATTCATACACACCAGACACATGCCCTATCTCGATCCACATCCATACACACCAGACACATGCCCTATCTCGATCCACATCCATACACACCTGACACATGCCCTATCTCGATCCACATCCATACACACCAGACACATGCCCTATCTCGATCCACATCCATACACACCAGACACATGCCCTATCTCGATCCACATCCATACACACCAGACACATGCCCTATCTCGTTCCACATCCTTACACACCAGACACATGCCCTATCTCGATCAACATTCATACACACCAGACACATGCCCTATCTCGATCCACATTCATACACACCAGACAACACATGCCATCTCGATCAGACACATGCCATATCTCGATCCACATTCATACACACCAGACACATGCCCTTTCTCGATCCACATCCATACACACCAGACACATGTCCTATTTCGATCCACATCCATACACACCAGACACATGCCCTATCTCGTTCCACATCCTTACACACCAGACACATGCCATATCTCGATCAACATTCATACACACCAGACACATGCCCTATCTCGATCCACATTCATACACACCAGACACATGCCCTATCTCGATCCACATCCGTACACACCAGACACATGCCATATCTCGATCCATATCCATACACACCAGACACATGCCCTGTCCAGATTCACATCCATACACACCAGACACATGCCCTATCTCGATCCGTATCCATACACACCAGACACATGTCCTGTCCAGATCCACATCCATACACACCAGACACATGCCCTATCTCGATCCACATCCATACACACCAGACACATGCCCTTTCCAGATCCACATTCATACACACCAGATACATGCCCTGTCCAGATCCACATCCATACACACCAGACACATGCCATATCTCGATCCACAATCATACACACCAGACACATGCCATATCTCGATCCACATCCATACACACCAGACACAGGCCCTATCTCGATCCACATCCATACACACCAGACACATGCCCTATCTCGATCCACATCCATACACACCAGACACATGCCATATCTCGATCCCCAATCATACACACCAGACACATGCCATATCTCGATCCACATCCATACACACCAGACACATGCCCTATCTCGATCCACATCCATACACACCAGACACATGCCCTATCTCGATCCACATCCATACACACCAGACACATGCCCTATCTCGATCCACATCCATACACACCAGACACATGCCCTATCTCGATCCACATCCATACACACCAGACACATGCCCTATCTCGATCAACATTCATACACACCAGACACATGCCCTATCTCGATCCACATTCATACACACCAGACACATGCCCTATCTCGATCCACATCCATACACACCAGACACATGCCCTATCTCGATCCACATCCATACACACCAGACACATGCCCTATCTCGATCCACATCCATACACACCAGACACATGCCCTATCTCGATCCACATCCATACACACCAGACACATGCCCTATCTCGATCCACATTCATACACACCAGACACATGCCCTATCTCGATCCACATTCATACACACCAGACACATGCCCTATCTCGATCCACATCCATACACACCAGACACATGCCCTATCTCGATCCACATCCATACACACCAGACACATGCCCTGTCCAGATCCACATCCATACACACCAGACACATGCCCTGTCCAGATTCACATCCATACACACCAGACACATGCCCTATCTCGATCCATATCCATACACACCAGACACATGTCCTGTCCAGATCCACATCCATACACACCAGACACATGCCCTATCTCGATCCACATCCATACACACCAGACACATGCCCTTTCCAGATCCACATTCATACACACCAGATACATGCCCTGTCCAGATCCACATCCATACACACCAGACACATGCCCTATCTAGATCCACATCCATACACACCAGACACATGCCCTGTCCAGATCCACATCCATACACACCAGACACATGCCCTATCTCGATCCACATCCATACACACCAGACACATGCCCTATCTCGATCCACATTCATACACACCAGACACATGCCCTATCTCGATCCACATTCATACACACCAGACACATGCCCTATCTCGATCCACATCCGTACACACCAGACACATGCCATATCTCGATCCATATCCATACACACCAGACACATGCCCTGTCCAGATTCACATCCATACACACCAGACACATGCCCTATCTCGATCCATATCCATACACACCAGACACATGTCCTGTCCAGATCCACATCCATACACACCAGACACATGCCCTATCTCGATCCACATCCATACACACCAGACACATGCCCTTTCCAGATCCACATTCATACACACCAGATACATGCCCTGTCCAGATCCACATCCATACACACCAGACACATGCCCTGCCCAGATCCACATCCATACACACCAGACACATGCCCTATCCAGATCCACATTCATACACACCAGACACATGCCCTATCTCGATCCACATCCATACACACTAGACACATGCCCTATCTCGATCCACATCCATACACACCAGACACATGCCCTATCTCGATCCACATCCATACACACCAGACACATGCCATATCTCGATCCCCAATCATACACACCAGACACATGCCCTATCTCGATCCACATCCATACACACCAGACACATGCCCTATCTCGATCCACATCCATACACACCAGACACATGCCCTATCTCGATCCACATCCATACACACCAGACACATGCCATATCTCGATCCACATCCATACACACCAGACACATGCCCTGTCCAGATCCACATCCATACACACCAGACACATGCCCTATCTCGATCCACATCCATACACACCAGACACATGCCCTTTCCAGATCCACATTCATACACACCAGACACATGCCCTATCTCGATCCACATCCATACACACCAGACACATGCCCTATCTCGATCCACATCCGTACACACCAGACACATGCCATATCTCGATCCACATCCATACACACCAGACACATGCCCTTTCCAGATTCACATCCATACACACCAGACACATGCCCTATCTCGATCCGTATCCATACACACCAGACACATGTCCTGTCCAGATCCACATCCATACACACCAGACACATGCCCTATCTCGATCCACATCCATACACACCAGACACATGCCCTTTCCAGATCCACATTCATACACACCAGATACATGCCCTGTCCAGATCCACATCCATACACACCAGACACATGCCCTGCCCAGATCCACATCCATACACACCAGACACATGCCCTGTCCAGATCCACATTCATACACACCAGACACATGCCCTATCTCGATCAAAATCCATACACACTAGACACATGCCATATCTCGATCCACATCCATACACACCAGACACATGCCCTATCTCGATCCACATCCATACACACCAGACACATGCCATATCTCGATCCCCAATCATACACACCAGACACATGCCATATCTCGATCCACATCCATACACACCAGACACATGCCCTATCTCGATCCACATCCATACACACCAGACACATGCCATATCTCGATCCCCAATCATACACACCAGACACATGCCATATCTCGATCCACATCCATACACACCAGACACATGCCCTGTCCAGATCCACATTCATACACACCAGACACATGCCCTATCTCGATCCACATCCATACACACCAGACACATGCCCTGTCCAGATCCACATTCATACACACCAGACACATGCCCTATCTCGATCCACATCCATACACACCAGACACATGCCCTATCTCGATCCACATCCATACACACCAGACACATGCCCTATCTCGATCCACATCCATACACACCAGACACATGCCCTATCTCGATCCACATCCATACACACCAGACACATGCCCTATCTCGATCCACATCCATACACACCAGACACATGCCCTATCTCGTTCCACATCCTTACACACCAGACACATGCCCTATCTCGATCAACATTCATACACACCAGACACATGCCCTATCTCGATCCACATTCATACACACCAGACACATGCCCTATCTCGATCCACATCCATACACACCAGACACATGCCATATCTCGATCCACATTCATACACACCAGACACATGCCCTTTCTCAATCCACATCCATACACACCAGACACATGTCCTATTTCGATCCACATCCATACACACCAGACACATGCCCTATCTCGTTCCACATCCTTACACACCAGACACATGCCATATCTCGATCAACATTCATACACACCAGACACATGCCCTATCTCGATCCACATTCATACACACCAGACACATGCCCTATCTCGATCCACATCCGTACACACCAGACACATGCCATATCTCGATCCATATCCATACACACCAGACACATGCCCTGTCCAGATTCACATCCATACACACCAGACACATGCCCTATCTCGATCCGTATCCATACACACCAGACACATGTCCTGTCCAGATCCACATCCATACACACCAGACACATGCCCTATCTCGATCCACATCCATACACACCAGACACATGCCCTTTCCAGATCCACATTCATACACACCAGATACATGCCCTGTCCAGATCCACATCCATACACACCAGACACATGCCATATCTCGATCCCCAATCATACACACCAGACACATGCCATATCTCGATCCACATCCATACACACCAGACACAGGCCCTATCTCGATCCACATCCATACACACCAGACACATGCCCTATCTCGATCCACATCCATACACACCAGACACATGCCATATCTCGATCCCCAATCATACACACCAGACACATGCCATATCTCGATCCACATCCGTACACACCAGACACATGCCCGGTCCAGATCCACATTCATACACACCAGACACATGCCCTATCTCGATCCACATCCATACACACTAGACACATGCCATATCTCGATCCACATCCATACACACCAGACACATGCCCTATCTCGATCCACATCCATACACACCAGACACATGCCCTATCTCGATCCACATTCATACACACAAGACACATGCCCTATCTCGATCCACATTCTTACACACCAGACACATGCCCTATCTCGATCCACATCCATACACACCAGACACATGTCCTATCTCGATCCACATCCTTACACACCAGACACATGCCCTATCTCGATCCACATCCATACACACCAGACACATGTCCTATCTCGATCCACATCCTTACACACCAGACACATGCCCTATCTCGATTCACATCCATACACACCAGACAGATGCCATATCTCGATCCACATCTATACACACCAGACACATGCCCTATCTCGATCCACATTCATACACACCAGACACATGCCCTATCTCGATCCACATTCATACACACCAGACACATGCCCTATCTCGATCCACATCCGTACACACCAGACACATGCCATATCTCGATCCACATCCATACACACCAGACACATGCCCTGTCCAGATTCACATCCATACACACCAGACACATGCCCTGTCCAGATTCACATCCATACACACCAGACACATGCCCTATCTCGATCCATATCCATACACACCAGACACATGTCCTGTCCAGATCCACATCCATACACACCAGACACATGCCCTATCTCGATCCACATCCATACACACCAGACACATGCCCTTTCCAGATCCACATTCATACACACCAGATACATGCCCTGTCCAGATCCACATCCATACACGCCAGACACATGCCCTGTCCAGATCCACATCCATACACACGAGGCACATGCCCTGTCCAGATCCACATCCATACACACCAGACAGATGCCATATCTCGATCCACATCTATACACACCAGACACATGCCCTATCTCGATCCACATTCATACACACCAGACACATGCCCTATCTCGATCCACATTCATACACACCAGACACATGCCCTATCTCGATCCACATCCGTACACACCAGACACATGCCATATCTCGATCCATATCCATACACACCAGACACATGCCCTGTCCAGATTCACATCCATACACACCAGACACATGCCCTATCTCGATCCACATCCATACACACCAGACACATGTCCTGTCCAGATCCACATCCATACACACCAGACACATGCCCTATCTCGATCCACATCCATACACACCAGACACATGCCCTTTCCAGATCCACATTCATACACACCAGATACATGCCCTGTCCAGATCCACATCCATACACACCAGACACATGCCCTGTCCAGATCTACATCCATACACACCAGACACATGCCCTGTCCAGATCCACATTCATACACACCAGACACATGTCCTATTTCGATCTACATCCATACACACTAGACACATGCCATATCTCGATCCACATCCATACACACCAGACACATGCCCTATCTCGATCCACATCCATACACACCAGACACATGCCATATCTCGATCCCCAATCATACACACCAGACACATGCCATATCTCGATCCACATCCATACACACCAGACACATGCCCTGTCCAGATCCACATTCATACACACCAGACACATGCCCTATCTCGATCCACATTCATACACACCAGACACATGCCATATCTCGATCCACATCCATACACACCAGACACATGCCCTATCTCGATCCACATTCATACACACCAGACACATGCCCTATCTCGATCCACATTCATACACACCAGACACATGCCCTATCTCGATCCACATCCATACACACCAGACACATGCCATATCTCGATCCACATTCATACACACCAGACACATGCCCTATCTCGATCCACATCCATACACACCAGACACATGTCCTATCTCGATCCACATCCATACACACCAGACACATGCCCTATCTCGTTCCACATCCTTACACACCAGACACATGCCATATCTCGATCAACATTCATACACACCAGACACATGCCCTATCTTGATCCACATTCATACACACCAGACACATGCCCTATCTCGATCCACATCCATACACACCAGACACATGCCATATCTCGATCCCCATTCATACACACCAGACACATGCCCTATCTCGATCCACATTCATACACACCAGACATATGCCCTAACTAGATTAACTTCCATACACACCAGACACATGCCCTCATGCATACACACCAGACAAATGCCCTGTCTTGAGTTATTGATGAGCACAGCAATTGCCGTGAAACAATAAATTACCATGTTTTTCTTCATTCAAATTAATTCCGTCTCGGTGTAGCTTGCCCTTCCACCTTAGGGGTTTTGAAAGGTGCATTATACTTGAGTTAACTTAATACATTTAAATTAATGAGAGAATAATTGTTAAAAGAAAAGTTACTAATTGATAAAATCGTTTATTAGTGTTAATAATTACACTTTTAAAGCAGCAAGTATGCCCAAAAAGTATACACATTTACAAATTATTATTACATAATAAAAAGTGCCTGAAAGTACGAGTTTGTATTTTATTAAAGCAAGAAGCATTATTTGTCTCTCTGAGAGAGAGACACAGTCCCGAAGGTTCTTAAAAGTGTTCGCTCCTGATCGCCTTAGTACGATCCCCGTATACATGAGATTCTAATAGCTAGGTCCTATTACCAGATTCGTAGCTAGCTATTGTGGAGTTCTGTGCGAGATATATTTGGAGTGCCATACGCGCAATCTAAGATGTACAATTACATTTAACATCGCTCTGTCGGCGGCCCCCTTTTTAGGTCGGCATCCTTTTTGGGCCACTACCATTACTAAGATAGACGTCGCAGTGTTCCGACTTATATCTACGCCATTGCCCGAAGTTGCAACGTCCATGGACGCACCACGGGATGATCGGTAGTACGTGGGGCTCAACCAAACTCGTGGTCAATGAATTACGCCGCCAGGCCTCACATTCGGAGCGCCTTTGAGTCAAAAATATAAAATTTTAACATTTTTTTTTACTTTTTAGCCTGCTATTGGCTAGTGTTTCTTAAGAAGAAGATTTAATCAAGGACATAAAACATTTTTTTTTTCAAACTATAGGTGTGTCATCTGTCCCCATCTTTGTGTGAACAAAGTAGGATTGGCTCAGTGGAGTGTGTCTGCCAGAAAACCGAACCCCACAACTTTCTAATCCTCGTCAAAATTCCTCATGATTCTTACATAGAATCAATGTTTTTCTTGCAGATAACGGAGTTTAACAAATTGTCTGTAGAAAGTTGTCCATTATATGTCCTCGAAGGTTTAGGTTTGTATGTAGAGTTATTGTAATTTGATGAATACATTTAAACTTACAAATGAAATTATTAAAAATATATTTAATACACTAAACCTATATATTATGAAAAACTAATTGTTGATTGTTTCTTTTATTGCTTTATATCATTAAACAAAAATAAAAACAGGTAGATTTTGTTCAGGAAAAATTGTGCACTACACACGGAGATAAAAGAATGCTACTGATCACAGTTGTCAAGCACTGAGTACATAACTCTTTCTTTCTATTATAAAAACTTGTGTCTTGACGTGTTGCCTGCTCTTCGCATGGAGAGCATATAGTTTTATTTCGGAAAAAATATCAAATGGGGTTTCGGTGTTATTAAAATACAAGTCTGTACTTGTAATGTTATTTTTTTCCCTCTATTAAAATAAATATAAACATATATAGGGAAAGGCCAGAGTCACATAGTGTTCAGGGCTGTTTTTCACATTTCTGGATGGAAGAGTAGGCTAGGCAAAACTGCCAAGATATTTAGGGAGGCTAAGCTGAGACTCAAAAAATTTGTAGGAGCCCTAAGCTAATACTCAATGCATGTTTATCGGACCACGTTAAAAAAGTCAAATATGATTATAAAGCCAAAAATGACACACTGCAGAGATTTTAGGGGCTAACTCATGTTTGGGGGATCTATTGATCTATAGGATCGAAGAGATCTCATCTCAAACTTACAGGAACTTGACATACGTACAAATGATAGTTAACAGGATGAAAGAGTAAATACAGGTACCTTAAGAAACCAATTCCCAAAAAACGACTTACCTCTTTTACAGATATTCTACGTAACCGCAGACATGATATGTAAACATTCATGAACGTTTTAAGTTGAAATACACATACATTTTGTTTAGAATATTTTTAGTATTCTTCTTCTTATTATTATATATATATCAATTGCAGGGTCTCCATTGGTTATTATCGTCTTACTGCTGTCTTCTGGGATTTTTTAATATGTTTTTACTTGATTTACTCTGCATGGCTGAACCAGTTTAAGAAATATAAACCAATATCAATTTTTTATCTTATATATTATATATATATATATATATATATATATATATATATATATATTAATATATATATATATATATCCAACTAAACAACAAATTTTAATAATAAACATTGACAATGTGCTCAAAGCTTTTATTTGTCTATTTAAAAAATGTTTTCTTTTTACTAAAAAAGTATTCAAAATTGTTGAGTTGTAAAAGCGGTCATTAAAAAGAAACGTATTTACATCGATTTATAAATACATATACAATAAGAAAACTGTCAAGAGAGAAACTTTGTCAAAGAGTATATGTTTTTTTTTAATAGATACTCAACATGCAATTCAATAACTCCGAAAACACGATGATAATTAATAATAGTAATAAGAATCATTTTATACGTAAGTTCATTTGGCACTAGAGGGCTATCATGAGTGGTGAAAAGTAGGATACATTAGTTTCATGTAATGGGTTGAGTGGTGTATGAACACCCCCTTTCTTTACCCTCCCAAATAAAATCAGGTATCCGTTAAAAGCTGGGTTGACATTTTGGGAATTTTAACCAACTTTCACCAGGAAATGGGAGCATTACCATGGGTCTCACTGAGGTTTGAACTTGGGACATTCATGTTCGACGTTCAAGCACAAGTCATTTAACCAAACAGTACACAACAATGATCTCGTCATCAACCTATGATTGACAACTCTTGCGCAGTCATGCGTTCAAACAACCACACCCACCTTTACCCGCACATGCACATCGAGTCACTCCAAGAAAATACTAAATGTTGAACTAACTTCAAGACTAAGAAAATTGTCGCTAAAAAACCGAGACATCTTAAAACACATATTGACAACAGTTGAGTGTATAGCTTTATTGCTTGTTACTTATAAAGAATTTATTTTGAAGAAACTTTTCATATACGTGTATAAAAAAATGAAACATTGAAGCCGATTATTTTATTTTTATTGTAAGTCTATAGCCTGATTAGCTTAATATTTAATCCAGCCCTGAGTGGTGGGTGTCAAATGGGCCCTATTTGTAATAGATTATAAGGGACCTTACACTTTCAATCGACGGCACCCAGCATCCAAATGTACATTTCCCTAGGGCTCACAAATGTAACTTTTTCATGGCAACAAACGTGGGCCTACTTGTGGCCCTCAAAATAGAATTTCCTTTTAATAAATGGTGTCTAGTTGTGCTTAATCTTACATGATGTCTTACGTACATGAATGTTTATGTAAGAATTAATGTAAGGAAAGCCATCCCTGCTTTTAATTATTATTTAAGAATGTATCTTTTTTCAATGTGTATTGATCGCTAAATATACTTATTGTTTAACTAGGTGTAGGGTAAATATTGACATATAATTTGACAAATAAGCATAATTGTTATCCACTTTTGTTTACTCTTATTTGCTATTATTTACTTTTAAATTTTAAAAACCAATAACTTACCGTTTTATTATGTTGAGTGTATTATTCGAGTATTCAAGGTGAACACAAAACAAGACAAAGGTAAGAAATGGAAAAACTGACAAACCATTACCAGTTACCCCATTAATTACCCTATTAGAAATCAGGTGGTCGTTGTCTCTCTCAAGTTGCTAAGTGTAACTTTTTTTTTTTTAAAGTTTGACCGTGGGACATGAAAGGTGGTGCATGAGCTTTATAACACACGTGGAATACGAGGGGATGAAAATGTAATGATAATGGAGTGTAACAGCGAGGAAAGGGACAATGATAATAAGATATTGTAATATTAAACTCCAAATATAACCTTAAGAAGATATGATTGCAAACTTTACTTATAAGAACAAAGGACTTGAACTAGAAGACTGCAATCGTAAAAAGATGGGAAACTCGAGTATTTATTCGAAATAATTCAAATTAGTTGAAACATATTGTTGTATTATGTATACACCTTTCTCACTTGTATTCCTGCGCGTCAGCTGTCTTTGTGAAAGGATTATAATGGGCTTCCGGTCGCTTAGTTTACACTTGATTAATACTTAGCTCGATTATTTTTCCTACATTTTTTATCCAATATATGATAAAATGACTTTAAATTTATTACCAAAATTTAATTTTTGTGATGTTGACAAGTTTTTAAAGTCACAAAATGTCCCGATATCATTCTCTTCAAATATTATTATATTGTCGGAGAATTCTTCAACCTCAATTGATGATGCTGGTTGTGGTTCATTTCTTTTTGGGATAGCCTACTTTTACGGCCTAAAGGGAGCTGATAGTTATTCCAATCAAATAACAGAGGCACAGCTTCTTTCTTCAATAATTTGTTCTTAAACTGTAGGTTTTCACAATTTTTAAAATGTTCCTTTATGAAATGTCGAGAGCACACACAAGTGTTAGCAGTGATCTATAATTATAACAATTATATCGTATAGTATTAAAAAACAGAAAAACATTGTTATAGTATAGACTTGATGTAATAATAGATAATACTTTACTTCAAAATGTTTTCCAATATCTCTTCTTTTTTTAGTAATCCATAGTTTTCTCTTATTAGCATCAGATGGGAATTTATGAAATGATAATCCTCTGCATTTAACAACGTTTGCAGTACAATTAAGCACACAACAACTTCTTGGCATTCTACTTTTTAGTTTTAACTTTTAAGATAATAATAAATAATCACACTGAAAAATATATTAAATTTTGATTATTTGATTTTCATGATTAAAATATAAAGAATAGCGGCAACAGAAATTTATTATTCGCAAATTCAAGTACATTAATTGGTACAGGAAGTGTAACTTGTCCATCTAAACAAACAATTCAGTAAGGGAACTACTTTATGAGAAAGGTCCACTGGCGGCGGAGCAGGAGGGGCAGGGGGGGCAGCGGCCCCCCCCCTAAAACTTTTAAGGGGGTGCGGCGCCCCCCCCCTTGAATTTCCAGTCTGCCCCCACCCCCCTTAAAATTTTAACTTTTTTAACTTTGTAATTCATTTTAGTTTATATGTATCATTTTCATTTTCATAATTCCTTTGATTTATTTCTTAAATTTAATATTTGAAAGAAATTATAATTAATTGACATTTTACAGTAATCGCATTATTGAGAGTTGTTGTGGCATATTTTAAAATTAGTTGCAAGACCCGGCTTTGCCCGGGTATAAAATAATGTTTTCTGTTTATTTAAGAAGCGTAATTTGACGTTTAATTAAAATTTAAAATAAGACGCGTAAAAAAGGGTTTATTTGCATGCAAATTGCAATAAAAGGGTACATTTATCTTAAAGCAATGTGATACACAACATTTTTGGCAGTTCCTTTCTCTCTCCCCCCCCTCCCTCCCTCTTTACCTCCCTCTCTCTCCTCTCCCTCTCTCTCCCTCTTTCCCTCCCTCCCTCTCTCCTTCCCCCTTTCTCTCTCCCTCCCTCCCTCCCTCCCTCTTTCCCTCCCTCTCTCTCTTTTAGGCATGACTGTATCAAAAGATGACAATTCCTATGGATGAAGGAATGGAATGTAATAATGTAGTAAGTAATGTGATGTTTGGTTCCCCGTACCGATCATATTTATAATAAGATAGCTATGTGGGAGAGAAGCTCGTAAAACCTGAAATCGGGGTAAAAGTTTGCCAATTTTCATGTCTTTGATATCCAAAATAATTAATTACATTTAAAGTACCCATTGAGATGGAAAGAAACCTGTTTAAGAACATTCCACATGTAATTTTGTGTAAGTGTACCGAGTGGCGCAACCAGCAAAAAATGCTGGGGGGGGGGGGGGGGCTCACATATTGAAAAAATACAGTTTGACAGTTTGACAGTTTGACAGTCTTTTTTGTAACTTTATAACGTAAATTATGTATTGATAATTTGGCCTGAAGGGGGTGGCTCAAGCCCCCCCCCGGTTGCGCCACTGCGTGTATCAAATTTCACGTTATTTGGTTGTCTTGAACTTGAGTTTTAAGGGAACAGACAGACAGATAGCAAATGCGTCTTATAAGTATAGAGAAGTATTGCCATCTACCGAATGACGGCAAATGTAATTTTTAAAGAAAATACAATTATTTATTATCTTTTCATAAATTACTTTTTGTTTATTGAGTTTCCCGTTTCCGGTTTCATATTCATCATCATTCATGATAATTATCAGTAATTTTCTGATCTAATTTTTCACTATTAAATTTGTAAACAAACTGACATTACGAATCAGTTGACGACAGAAGTGCTCAATGTTCCTTTATTTTTAATATATTATTTTTTTAATAATATCGATTAAATACTTGCTACAGAATTACTATATTCTATTATAGAATTAAGGGGCATTGAAAGTTCATGGGCCAAGGACACAGGCAGAGATTTTGATAATTAGAATTCCAGCGTGTTATCTTTGTTTTGGGTGGAATAAATCTGTCAATGAGCGTCGATGACACCGGATGTACGTGATAAGACGTAATTAGGGAGACAAAGAAATACTAGCCCAAAGTGAGTTTTAGCCGCACCAATCCCTAGGCTGGAATAAGAGTCTTTAATATGTAGAAAGGGTGTTGGAGGGCCAATCAAAAGTTCTGGGGCTTTAGAGTCACATGATGATACACTATCTTATAAATAGGAGATGTAACTCAGAGGGAGGGACCAGTTAGAGGCAGAGACAGAGGTAGAGAGCAGGTTAGAGACACGAGATAGAGACAGGGGGTCAGACGGAGAGAAGTGGAGAGACAGTTAGGGAGTAGTGGACAGAGAGGACGATTGAGAAGTTTAGTTGGGATCGAGATTATACGTACTCTTGTCTGTAAGACAGTATACATGTTAGATATACGTACTCTTACCGCAAGACAGTATACATATATTGACAAGTTATTAAGTATACGTACTCTTATACGATAAGACAGTATACGGGTGTTCAGAGAGAAATCAAGTCATATACGTACTCTTACTCATACGAGAAGACAGTATACATTCAGAGATAAGTTGAAGTTTAACAGTACACAGTCAACGTTTATTCTGCGATAGCATATTTGTGAATATTTCGGCACTTGAGTGCATTTATATGTGTTTTATTATTATTTAAATAAATGTTATTGAATCGTGGAACTTGGCTTTATTCATGGTGTGTTTGTGTGTGAGTGCCAAGAGACTGAACGCTACCTTAATTGGATGTATGTGAAGTGAACAATATAATAATACACGCTGTGAACGCCTCCGAAGAAGAGAAGAAAAGCCTCCACAGTCTATGATGCAAACAAACAGAAACAAAATAAAAACCACAGCGTTACAATTGGTGGCAGCCAAAACAAGACTTCATAGTACAGATTGTTGCAGATTAATCTGAGAAAATAAACGAGACAGTGATCTAAAGAAACGTTCTCTACACGACAAAAGTAAAGTCAATTGAAAGTTAACACAGTGACCCCAGGTGAACCGAGGAACAGTGCACAGATACACACTCCCATGTACCAGAGCAGAAGAGTTACTGCTAAATGCTGATTCGTGACCAGGTGAATTTTTTACTCAAGTCTTCGTACAAGTTTGCATCGTTCAAGTCTACGTTTATATTCGTATAATTAAAGTCGTCCAGTTTGCATCGATTTATTCTTCACTTGCATCGCTCAGTTCTTCGTTTGAATTTGCATCGTTCCAGTCGTCGTTCAAGTTCGTATCTATAATATAAGTCCTCATATATTTTGTATCGTTCAAGTCAGCGTACAGTCTACACACTTCAAAGAGAGCAGTAAAGTGAAAGCCCACAGCTGAGATGCCAATGTATGTGTACCACTTCTACACACAACAATAGAGCCCAACCAGGTGAATGAATGTTTTGATTTGACGGTCGCCAGGAATGCGAGTCTAGTGTTGACCTAGTGTGTAAAAAAAAAAGAAGTGCCTTAATTTTATTAAAGTGAATTGTGATGTTTCCCGGATCAAGTGAGCAAGGAGCAGAAGAATTTTCAAAACAGAGAACAGATAAGTTAAAGTAGTATTGATGCACGTTGGTCTCATTTTTATTCAATTGTTAAATGTATTTATTGTCTGAACAGAAGATTAGCTTTTGTTTAGAACTCTTTTTAGGGTAAATTTTATTGTGTTTTTGAAAGGGATATACACCGCTTGTATGTTTAATATCTTATTCTATATTTTTTACATATTATATTTTTTTTTTCTTTATCATTTATTGATGAGACACTATTTTAAGGCATCATATGAATAAGACACATTAATTTTTGTGGACGTTATCTGACATTGAATATTGTCAATTGTATTGAACATTGGTGTGACATTTATACATTGCATATTATTGTGTCAAGTTGAAGAATTTTTGTTAGTACTGAAGATTTTCAATCCCATTTGACAGATACAGTTTTACTTCAGTTAGTGAGCTATAACAATATAGAAATGGCCAGTAGCTCAGCTTTTCTCGATGAATTAATAAAATGTGGACAGCAAATGGATCTTAGTGGAGAGGAGTTACAGGAATTTATTAGGGAACAGCAGGAATATTGTAAGGAACGAGCAGAAAGAGCACATCAATGGGAACAAGAAGACAGAGCATATCAAAAGAAACAAGAAGAAAGAGCAGAGAATGAGAAAGAAAGAGCGTATCAAGAGCAAAGGGAACAAGAAGTAAGAGCTTTTCAAATAAAAATGCTAAAATTACAAGCTCAATGTCAATATGACATTAAACAAGTAGAAGACTATGAAGAAACACAAACCACTGCACATATTCAAATAAATGACACTGTTGACATTTCTCCTGAACAGATTAATATCATTCTTACTAAATTAGACAACATAGACAAGAGCATACAGCTAATATTTAAGAAACTCAGTCAATTAGAAAATGACACAGTCATTATTGACAGCAAACTAGATGAACATAGACAATCAGTGGCAGAACAGATGTGCAAATTAAAACTTCATACAGCAGATATAAACAATACAGCACAATTACTGAAACTCCCCATAAATAAAGTTAAATTGGCATTAAGTAAAGACATACACACCAGACCTGCATTAACAAAATCTGAGAATGATTTGCATGTATCAAAGATAGACAAATGTTTAGATCCATCCAGACCAGTACATTACTTGGGTTGCATACAGACAATCAAACACAATAAAGTACAACAACCAGAAAAAGTAACCTTACCGTTAAATCAGCCATTTAAACAGAGACGACATAGTCATTTAATGCTATCAAATCATAAACCTTTAGTTTGTTATCTTTGTCATTCTTTAGGACACAAGGCAAAGTTTTGTAACAGACGATTTAGACATTTAACTTGTTTCAGGTGTTTTAAGAAAGGGCACATTCAGAAATACTGCAGATTTCAATTCAGAGAAGAACACAACTTACATCTTCATAGACAAGGTCAGCATAAAGGTCAACAATACAGTAAAGTTAACAGTTTTACCAACACAACAAATAGAAATATGGAAGTTGATCAACCCAGATATAATTACAAATCCAACAATATATATTATACACCATTGAGAAAAGTTGAACATGTTGATAACTTGAATTCATTTTCACAAAAACGTTACTCATTCAACAGAAATAGATATGGTGAAGATCATTGGCACAACCAGTACAATAGTAACAGATATAATATAAACTACTCACATGTAAATTGTTCACAGCATAAGTTTCTTCAAAGTGACAGAAGATCACATGACACTGACAAATTTCATAGAAACATAGACAGAAATTGGAGACACATTACTCCAGGCTGAATTTAATTTTGTAAAGAAATTTTTCTATTCTTCAGCAATTTACTTTTATATGATTCAATAATTTATTGTTTGACTTCATGATGATTTGATAAAGGTTTTGTCAACTTAATAATTTACATTGTCCTAATGAAAATACAGGTCAAGCTAATTGCATGTTAAGGTCACATTTTACAGATGGTTTACCAACATATCTTTGTTTTATTGGATTGCTTAATATGAAATGATTACTTTATTTACTGATAATAATTGGAAGAGATATGAAAATCTTTATGTGTCAGATTTTAGTTTAGTGATGAACTGTTTATCGTTATTGATTTTGATATTTCATGCGCCGCCCCCCCCCCCTTGAATTTTGGCTTGCCCCCCCTTAAAATATTTCGTTCCGCCGCCGGTGGAAAGGTCTATTGGTCATTTTTGTATAAAGTTTGTAAATAATATGTCACTATTGGGTGGACTATTCAGTTATTGAGGCTTTCTTTTAGCATATTATCTATAACTTTATTTATTTATAAATGTTGTGTAACAAAGTTAGAATAGTAAGAATAAAAAAACTTAAGAATATACATGTATACATTAGTGTGTACAGAGCCGTACATAGTGATAGTTTAAGTGGACTACTCTGACAGACATTTGTATATGTACAGAGCCGTACATAGTGACAGGATAAGTGGACTAATCTGGTAGACGTGTGTGTGTGTGTACAGAGCCGTACATAGTGATAGGATAAGTAGACTAATCTGGTAGACATTTGTATGTGTACAGAGCCGTACATAGTGACAGGATAAGTGGACTAATCTGGTAACCAGCGTTAGTAACTAGTTTTAGTGGAGTAACTTGTTTTTGTGTTGTCTGGGTGGACTCTGAAATTACCTCTCCATTCGCAAGCCAAATGTATTTAAATACAATGGATGGTGCATTTTCTGGTGGTGAACTTATTGCAACCATCCACCCCTCTCCCCGACTGTCCCGCACCAATACCTCCTATTGATCCCACCGCATCTTTCCTCACAACATTTTAAAGCGGCGGTTCAAAATCCGTGCTAGAAGTACCCCAAGGGGTACGGGAAAGGTTTTGCAGGGGTACGCAGGGACATATAATGTTCGTTTACAACGACCAAGTGTTTGAAGAAGGTCGACAGTTTTCTGAAAAATTCATCACTTATTCATGTTCCCAAATATCACATTAGAAACTTTTGCACATTGCTTAATAAGAATAAGTACACACGGACATACGTCAGCACCCTTCGGGGGTACAGTGGCGAAAAAAGTTGAGAAGCGCTGATTCAAAGAAATGTTGTATAATAGTTTCACACTCTTGCCGCCTTCATTTATACAGCCAGGTGCTACACTGGGAAACTATACAAAGGAGGGTAATATAAGCTCGTTTAGGAGCCATAGTGGGACGGATGGCGGGTCGGTGTAGAAACACTAGGAGATTTTTTGTAGGAAGGGAAATAATTCTTGTTAGATGTTAATTTAATCTTATACCACATTAATCCCCCTTTTTAATCACGATTTAATAATATTAATCACGAAAGCTATATTTGTACTAAATATTTGCTGAGAAAATATATTAAGGAAATTCCTCGGACATATCTACAAAGTAAACGAAACATACATAGTAAGATATTGTATTCTTAAAGTCATGAAAACATATGAATTCGTCTATCATATATTATTTGGATATTATTTATGATGTAAGTGATCTTGATTTTTTTTCTGTGCACAAAAAAATAGCCAGGTCTAAAACGTGCAAGTAATAGAAGAAATTACAATGTTCGAAATTCTGAACTAAAACTAATAGCATATCCATTTGGCTACTATTGGAGTGTTTAATGTAACCTCAATGTCGGTGGTTGATAAAACACTTTTAAAAATATTTTCCCAATTATTGAGACAGGCAGTATAAGAGATGTATCTAGAAACACACGTAAATAGGTCAATGATATCATAAGAAACACCAGTATATCAAGAAATCACGTTATTTCGTGTTATTAATATCACATATATTTATTTTTAATGAGGGAGTTTCAATTTTTATATGCCTGATAATATTTTTCTTTTGTAAGACAAATGCACACAATGAACTTTAGTTTTATTTACGAAAAAATGCTAACCCAGGGGTCGGCAACCTGCGGCTCGCGAGGGGAAAGCGGCGGGTCTTTCGATGTCAAATTGCGGCCAAATCAAATACCATAATATTGAAACAACAATTTTAGTGGCTCTTTAAAACCTGAGAAAATTGTAAATTATAACTTTTGGCTCTTTCGTCTCAAAAGGTTGCCGACCCTTGCGCTAACCGAACATTGTGCGTCAGCGTTAGACGCGAATGGTGATTGGTGGGAAGCACGCTCGCTTGTCCTTTGACCTCAATGAACCCTCCTCGTATTGTTCCGTAAATCGTTAATCACATAAATCAAGGCCAGCTTTACACAAGCTAGATAGATTGCTCCAAATCGGGTACGCGCCTAATGGACCAAGTGCTAAAGAGTAATTTTACTAGCTTTACTAGTTTGCACTACATATTGTCAATTAAAAGATATTTTTTACATTTACATGCTACAAATTAGAGCTTTAATTATAATAAACCAATGTGACTCATACAAAGAAAGAAATAAAATCCCAGGGAAATGTCAGTCAAGCTGCTTTGTCATTATATTGAATGAATTTCAAACAACAAACGATATTGAACAAATTAGCAATTGTGTCTTATTTGTCTGGAGTAAGAATTAAGTTAAGACTAAACCATGTTCTAAAAAAATCTTTACAAACACAGAATTTAATTAATAGAAGGGTTACTTTCCAGTGAGAAAAATGTAACGTTAATAGATATTACGTGATGTATAGAAGTTGATATTATTTTGTTAACAATGATTTGAATAAAAAAAAAGAAAACAATTATTTATTTAAGAACAAATTGTTTCTGTCATTAGAAATGTATGATTAATCGGCTTGGTTTATTAGATGGTGTGTATGCTTAGTAATTTTCTCTCACATTTAATTGTATTCCAGATTTTGATAGCCATGTTTCAAATACTCAGGGGCTGGAAACGAGGGGGGGGGAGAGGTTTGTTAAACATATTCCAATTGGACCGTACAAATTATGTTTGCCCTGATTTGAGAATAATCGCTTGGACTCATCTGCTAAATGCTGAATTTTTCTGATTTTCATTTGATCTAGCTTCACTTCGACATGTGACTAGGTATTGTATAATTGAATTTGTTTTTAAAGTCATACCAAAGAAGATTTCATAGCTCTGTAAAGCAAAATCCATGAGATGAGATTAATCAACATCTCCGAAAGTAGTTTATAAAACTATATCTGGAATTTTTACTCATTGTAGGCTCGTTTTAAAATGAGGCATCTACATTTCTCCGAAGAAAACAGAAATAAATGACCATCTATATAAATAATAGCGGTGTGGGTTCTGTGTTGAATCAAAAGTAAAGAAATATTACAACAGTATTCCAGCTTAAAATACAATCATGACAATAGCGGATCTGCCCGAAACCAAAAATAACCTAGCCTTCCGGATCAAGCCTAAGGGGATATAAGTCTATGCAAATGTTTTGCAGGGGTACAGCTAGTACCTGAAATTTTCAGGAATCACTCAACTTTAAATGTACCACAAGCCATAAAAATTTCAGGAAGATCTGAGGGGTCGGGTGAACAATTGTCAAAAAACTGGTTGAGTTGACATGGAATGACCCTTATAATAGTTGGGATAGTCGAACTAGGCTGATAGTTTCAGGACCCATGTCGGAGATAGGTACCGTGTGTTGTTGCTTTTAATACTTTTTAACAATTGTCTTCAAATTTACCTTCGTCCTTGAAAAATAAATAAATCAAATTAAATTTCGAAAGAGGCAGGACCTTTCAAGACTCGGAGCTCCTTTGGTTGCCTTTCCCTTGCGACACTCCAGAAAGATATACATATCACAAAGAGACGTACTTAGATACAGACAGAAATGCAGACGTAAAAGAGACACAGAATAAAAACAGAGAGACAGGTAGACAAAGAGACACGGAATAAAAACTGAGAGAAAGATAGACAGAGAGACATAAAGACATACAAGAAAAACTATTCAATCTATACAAATTCATCATTATATTCTAAATATACTGTAACACGTGATTACTTGAATCAATATCATTTAAATTTTCTTTAAGGTTTTCAGGTAATACAAACAAAAAGTGAAAACGGAAACAAACCACCAACCACAGCACTGGATGACCTGACCCCCCCCCACACACACACACACCTCTACCCACCTACATGAACGGAGTCGGTTTGCCAAGCCGGTGCAAAAGAAAACAATGAAAGCAACACAACACAGGTAACGTCATAAATTAGGCTACAATGCAATCAAGATGTGTCCGCGTGCTATTATTTTTTAATAGATCTCAGAACTCTTTACTTACTACATATGAGGATCACGGCTCCCCCCTCCCCCACCCCCAACATCTCAATGAAAGCTCTGAGGTCAGTCACCTAAACTGTGCTGCCTTAATTCAACGTAAAAGTGTTAGTTCATGAAGGCTGTATCTAAAACGTGTGTGAAGTGTATGAAAAATGACCCCACCAGGACAAAGGATTTTACATGGGACTGTATAGACGACTATCCCCCAAATTTACATCATACACACAATAGCTGCTGAAAACTGTATTCGAAAGTATGACCAAAAGACATGATTTTTTTTTATAAAACATCTAATTGTAATACCGCAGTTTTAAGACAACGTGACCCTGATTATTTTAAACATTTTTTTTTAAATCTTCTATATGATGAAAGAGTGTATGGTAGACTGGAAACTCTAGGGGTGCGGGAATTATTATGCAGAGGTACGCAGCGACATCTCATTTTCATTTAAAACAACCAAGAGCTTCAGGTAGGTCGCCAGTTGACTGAGTGTGTCATCTCAAAAAAACCCCGTGCCCAGGTATTACATTAGAAATGTAAGCACATTCCATTAAGATAATAAAATTACATTTATTCGCGAAATTACAGGTTAGGGGTAACCGCGGGCTTTAGGGGGGCACTGTCGCTAAAAATATTGAGAACTGCTACTGTAATGGACGCATGTTGTGTTACAGGATCAGGAATCTAAGATGAAGATGTAATAAGTGTTTTAATAATAATAATAATATATATATATATAAGCGATTTGGGCTCTGCGTTAAATCGAAAGTAAAGAATTAACACAGCAGTATTCCAGTTCAAAATCCAATCATGAAAAAATCAGATCTGCCCAAAACCATAAAATAACATGGCCTACCGATCAAGCTTAAGGGGATTTAACTCTATGCAAAGGTTTTGCAGGGTACAGCTAGTATATAATATTTTCTGAGTCGGCGATTTAATGCCTCGTGGATCATTTCCTGAATTTTAGGAGACACCGTGACGGATGAATAAAATAAAAACGGGGCATGTCCAGGGTAAACTGGGAACCCTTGTCACGGTAGTTTAACGATACAGTGGACGGGAATAGACGATTCCCATTTTTAAACGAATTCAAATTTAAATCAATTCGGCAAGTGGCCAAATATTGAATCCAATTAGATAAAAAAAACAGTGTCTTCAGTGAGACTTACAGGTGTAAAAAAAAAAGTGACATTCTGAGGTCTTAGTGCAATCTCATAAAGTTAGGAGCGATTGACTAAACCACAACTCTAACACATCAAAACAACAACAACAACATGTTGAGATATAACAACGGACACTGAATAACAGAATAGTAGAAAGTCAAAGAAAAAAAAAAAGATTATCAATCAATTATTTGAGTTTTGTTTTTTTTTTAATTCGTCTGAAAAAGTGAAATTACTCAATAATGAGCTCTGATAGACGTAAGTAATTTTATTTGTTTGCTTGAATCAGAAAAAAAAATTCAACTATTTTTTTTTTATGGGGAAGTGTTATTCTTAGATCGAAATAATACATGAACTAAATTGCATGACCCATTTCTCTATGTTATGATTTCTTACAACAAGATGCCGTTTAAAATGACAACGTAAACATATGAGGTAATTAGGGGGGGGGGGAGGGTGAGCTTGGACATGGGCGATTTTTTTCGAAATAATTGCATTTCTTTTTAATTTGATATTCAGTAAAATAGAACTAAAATTAAAAAAAAGTAAAGCTTTAAAACATTTTTTTTAGTAAATAATATACTTTAAGAAAACAAAATATAAATAGTTTTCAGCTAACTCTTAATTCCAAATTATCCGACCTTTATTGGACAGACTAAAAAAATACTTTATGAAATGCGCGTCGAAATTTCTTTTTTTTTTTTATTTTACCTCTGTTCCATGTGTGTAGAATAATATAATTGATATACAAAATTACAATGTGTATTGTGATTTTTGAAATAATTGATAGGCCTATTTCTGTATATTTATGTTGTGTGTTAAAATAACCTATCATTAGTACACAAGCACTGAGTACGTTTTGATTGGCTACCGGACAAAAGTGTGACTAGGCCACCAGCTTTCAAAAATCGGGCTATAATACTCTTATAAACCCTTTTTTAGAAAATGTAAGCCCGTAGCTCCTTAGCCGTTACGGGCCATTGGGGCAGATGAAGTGTAGAATTCATCTGTTTCTATAACCTCGGCATATAAAGGGATTGTGTGGTTAGCACAATGTCAAGCCGCCTTTATTTCCCCAACTTAAGTCACTTGAGGGACGACTTTGAAACAGATTTCAACTGGAAAAATTTACATGGTTCTCACCGAGGATCGAACCACGGACTCTCAGGTCGACAATCTAGTATCTACACCACCCGGCCACCCGTCCCACCATGGCTCCTAAACGAGCTTATATTACCCTCCTTTGTATAGTTTCCCAGTGTAGCACCTGGCTGTATAAATGAAGGCGGCAAGAGTGTGAAACTATTATACAACGTTTCTTTAAATCATCGCTTCTCCACCTTTTCCTCCACTGTACCCCCGAAGGGTGCTAAAGTATGTCCGTATGTACTTATTCTTATTAAGAAATGTGCTTATGTTTCTAATGTGATATTTGGGAAAATGAATAAATGATGAATTTTTCATAAAAACGGCGACCTTCTTCAAACTCTTGGTCGTTGTAAACGAACATTATATGTCCCTGCGTACCCCTGCCAAACGTTTCCCGTACCCTTTGGGGTACTCATATTACGGATTTAGAACCGTTGCTTTAAATTGTTGTATACACCTCTTGTGAGGAAAGATGCGGTGGATCAATAAGCGGTATTGGTGCAGGACAGGCGGGGAGGGGATTGGGTGGTTGCAATAAGTTCACCACCAGAAAGTGCACTATCCATTGTATTTTAATACATTTCGGCTTGCGAATGGAGAGATAATTTCAGAGTCCACCCGGACACCACAAAAACTAGCTACTCCACTAAAACTAGTTACTCTACTAACGCTGGTTACTCTACTAATGCTAGTTTTTTCACTGACTGTGGTTACTCTACTAACGCTGATTACTCTACTAATGCTGGTTACTCTACTAACACTAGATACCCGACTAACGCTGGTTACTAGATAGTTCTAAAATGTGTACATTTAATATATTAGTATCAATCGATTGACCAAAATAATTGAAGTTCCGACAAAACACATGTCTACCAGATTAGTCTACTTATCCTATCACTATGTACGGCTCTGTACACACACACACACACGTCTACCAGAGTAGTCCACTTATCCTATCTCTATGTACGGCTCTGTGCACACACTAATGTATACATATGTATTCTTAAGATATTTTTATTCTTACTATTCTAACTTCGTTACTCAACATTTATAAATAAATAAAGTTTTAAATAATATGCTAAGTGAAAGCCTCAATAACTGAACAGTCCATCCAATAGTGACATATTATTCCAAACTTTATACGAAAATGACCTATACATAATACAACAATATGTATCAACTAATTTGAACGATTTTGAAAAAATACTCGAGTTTCCCATCTTTTTACGATTGCAGTCTTCTAGTTCTTCTATTCTTATTGGTCGAATTTTTTTCCGATGCGTTTTTTCAAAAGAATTAAAGTAACCATTACCTTTCAATACGTATTTCTCTCCGCATTACCTTTCAATATGTATTTCTCTCACCATTACCTTTCAATATGCATTTCTCTCCCCATTACCTTTCAATATGTATTTCTCTCCCCATTACCTTTCAATATGTATTTCTCTCCCCATTACCTTTCAATATGTATTTCTCTCCCCATTACCTTTCAATGTGTATTTTTTATTCCTCTCCCTTCCCCCTTCAAAAAAATGAGTAGGTTTCCTCCAGAGATTTCTCTCGTAAGTAGTGTTATGTAATAAATAAATCGATAAAATCGATGAAAATCAATATGTATTATCTACATAGATATAATGATAACCATGAGCATGGTATTTACCAGTCGTCATTAGATCGGATAATCGAATTATCTATCATGTGTCAGTATAATAATGTTCCCCATCTATTGATATATATATATATATATATATATATATATATATATATATATATATATATATATATATATATATATCAATATTTACCTTATACCTACTTAAACAATAAGTATATTTAGCGATCAATACACCTTGAAAAAGATACATTCTTAAATAATAATTAAAAGCAGGGATGGCTTTCCTTACATTAATTGTTACATTCATTTAAGTAAGACATCATGTAAGATTAAGCAAAACTAGACACCATTTATTTAAAGAAAATTCTATTTAAGGGCCACAAGTAGGCCCACATTTGTGAGCCATAGGGAAATGTACATTTGGATGCTGGATGCCCAGGCCCGTAGCCAGGAATATTGGATTGGGGGGGCCGAAGACATTTTCGGGGGGGCGAAGAAATTTTTTTTCGGTGGGGGGGGGGTGCCGAAGAAATAATCGGGGCGGATCTAGACAACTTTGACGGGGGGGGGGCAAAACATTGACCCCGGGGGGGGCAAAACTGTTTTCATTGTTGAAAATTGGTCTTAGAACAAAAAATATTTTGATAATTTATTGATGTATTACCTAAACTTGCGATAACGGGGGGGGGCATGGGCCCCCCGGTCCCTACTCCTAAATCCGCCCCTGGTGGGGTAGAAGAAATGTTCGGGGGGGGGGCGAAAATGGAGGCGCGAAGCGCCGAAAGCTTGCGAACGGAGAGGAGGGGTTTGGGGAGGGGATCTCAGTGAGTCCCCTCCCCAAGAAATTTTTTGCAGTTACATATCTGGAATGGTGCATTTTAGTACCGATTGTTTAGCTACGTTTTAATAATGCATGGCATGTTGCAGTTTTGTTAAAAATAATTTAAATAGTAAAGAGTTTTAATGATAAAAATTTATTGAGGCTGAGCAGTTTCTGATTCCTGTTATAAATATATTGACCATTAGTTCTGCTACACAATTGTTACATAATAGATACCTGATTTATATTATTATACTGTTTGTTTAACGTACAACCCGGGAAGAACGACAAAGATGCATGAATAAAGCTTAGCTATTTGTGTGATATTTCTTATAAAATATTGAAAACAAAGAACAGATCTATCAACAAAAACAGTCGCAATTATTCAATTTAAAAAAAAAATTAATTTTGCTAAAAAGTAAATTTGCAAATTAAATAACATCACTCAGAAATCACGGAGTTTGTACTTTATTATTTTATTATACATATATATATATATATATATATATATATATATATGTATATATATAAATGAAGTCAGAAGCCAATGTTATTTTATTAACTTATTTAAGTTGCTAGTTGTCCTCAGAAGATATCAATATATAAAACTATTACAAGGTTGCGAACAGGCCCATCGACAGAAATTTCGGGCCCCTGGGCTGATATTAATATTTTAAAAAGTTAATTGGCCAGCTCAGTCCGGGTCCCTAAAACTCGCCGGGCCCCTGGGCATTGGCCCCCCTGCCCCCCCAATCGTCGGCACTTGTTGCGAACCTATATTATTATACGTTTCAATTTTTCAAACTTCTTGGTTTAGCCAGCCCCGTAGCCGAGGGGGGCATTGGGGGGCCGTGCCCCCCCCCCCCGCTAGGTGTGGAGTGCCCCCCCCACTTAAAAAAGAAGAAAAAGAGGAAAAAATAAAGAAAAAGTAAAGGTGCCCCCTTGCTGGGTATTAGTGCCTCCCTGCATACTTTGACCTGGCTACGGGCCTGGGTTTAGCACTGAATTTACCTAAAAATGCTTCAGCATTCAGATTGTCTGTTAAATCTTTTTCAAATGCAAGCAGGACAACATTGCTTAGACGCTTTTGTAAAATTTATCTGCGATATGGGGTGAGCATTCGTGTGAGGGTTGAGAAACTGCTCTCACACACGGCTGTTTAAGCACCAAATGTCAATGCTGCCCAAAATACCCAGAAGTGAACTTCAATAAGATTCAATCTTTTATGCCCAAAAATTAGATAAGCTATATATGTAAGTATATATATAAATAGCCTGAATGATTGCCAAAATATAAACTTTTAAGTTTTTATTATTATTGATTTATTAAACAAAATGATTGATGTTTTATAGCCGTTATTATTAAAATTGTGTCAAAAAACTCAAATCATGCACGGGGGGGGGGCTCAGCCCCCCCTTAGCCCCCCTCTGGCTACGGGCCTGTGGATGCTGTCGATTGAAAGTGTAAGGTCCCTTATAATCTATTACAAATAGGGCCCCTCTGACACCCACCACTATAGGTGTAGCTGGATTAAACATTAAGCTAATCAGGCTATAAACTTACAATAAAAATAAAATAATCGGCTTTAATGTTTCATTTTTTTATACACGTATATGAAAATTTTCTTCGAAATAAATTCTTTATAAGTAACAAGCAATAAAGCTATACACTCAACTGTTGTCAATATGTGTTTTAAGAAAATTAAAAGTCTCGATTTTTTGGCTGTACTGATTATGGTCATCTTATATAGTTTTATATATGCATTATTGTGAGAATGAGAGAGTATTTTCTTGGAGTGACTCGATGTGTATGTGCGGACAAAGGTGGGTGTGGTTGTTTGCACGCATGACTGCACAAGAGTGGTCAATCGTAGGTTGATGACGAGATCATTGCTGTGTACTGTTTGGTTAAATGACTTGTGCTTGAATGTCGAACATGAATGTCCCAAGTTCAAACCTCAGTGAGACCCATGGTAATGCTTCCAGGTCCTGGTGAAAGTTGGTTACAATTCCCAAACTGTCAACCCAGATTTTAACAAATACCTGATTTTATTTGGGATTGTAAAGGGGGTGTTCATTTTGATACACCACTCAAGTCATTACATGAAACTAATGTATCCTACTTGTCACCACTCATGATAGCCCTCTAGTGCCAAATGAACTTACATATTAAATGATTCTTATTACTATTATTAGTTATCATCGTGTTTTCGGAATAATTGAATTGCATGTTGAGTATCTATTAAAAAAAAACAAATACTCCTTGACAAAGTTTCTCTCTTGACAGTTTTCTTATTGTATATGTAATTATAAATCGATGTAAATACGTTTCTTTTTAATGAGCGCTTTTACAACTCAACAATTTTGATTACTTTTTCAGTAAAAAGACAACATTTTTGAAATAAGACAAATAAAAGCTTTGTGCACATTGTCAATGTTTATTATTAAAATTTGTTGTTTATTTCGATATATATAATATATATATATATAATATAATATATAAGATAAAAAATTGATGTTGGTTCAGCCATGCAGAGTAAATGAAGTAAAAACATCCCAGAAGACAGCAGTAAGACGATAATAACCAATGGAGACCCTGAAATTAATATATATATATATATATATATATATATATATATATATATATATATAATAATAAGAATACTAAACATATTCTAAACAAAATGTATGTGTATTTAAACTTAAAACGTTCATATGTAGCCTTCATGAATGTTTACATATCATGTCTGCGGTTACATATATAATATCTGTAAAAGAGGTAAGTCGATTTTGGGAATTGGTTTCTTAAGGTACCTGTATTTACTCTTTCATCCTGTTAACTATCATTTGCACGAATGTCAAGTCCCTGTAAGTTTGAGATGAGATCTCTTCGATCTTAACATGTGTTAGCCCCTAAAATCTCTGCAGTGTGTCAGTTGGGCTTTATAATCATATTTGACTTTTTTAACGTGGTCAGATAAACATGCTTTGAGTATTAGCTTAGGGCTCCTACAATTCTTTTGAGTTTCAGCTTAGCCTCCCTATATATCTTGGCAGTTTTGCCTAGCCCACTCTACCAACCAGCCCACTATGTGACTCCGGCCTTTCCCTATATCTGTTTATATTTATTGTAATAGAGGAAATAAAATAGCATTACAAGTACATACTTGTATTTCAATAACACCGAAACCCCATTTGATATTTTTCCGAAAGAAAACTATATGCTCTCCATGCGAACAGCAAGCAACACGTCAAGACACAAGTTTTTATAATAGATAGAAAGAGTTATGTACCCAGTGCTTGACAACTGTGATCAGTAGCAGTCTTTGATCTCCGTGTGTAGTGCACAATATTTCCTGAACAAAATCTACCTGTTTTTATTTTTGTTTAAAGATATAAAGCAATAAAAGAAAAAATCAACAATTAGTTTTTCATAATATATAGGTATAGTGTATTACCTATATTTTCAATAATTTCATTTGTAAGTTTAAATGTATTCATGAAATTACAATAACGCTACATACAAACCTAGACCTTTGCGGAAATAGAATGGACAACTTTCTACAGACAATTTGTTAAACTCCGTTATCTGCAAGAAAAACATTGATTCTATGTAAGAATCATGAGGAATTTTGACGATGATTAGAAAGTTGTGGTGTTCGGTTTTCTGGCAGACACACTCCACTGAGCCAATCCTACTTTGTTCACACAAAGATGGAGACAGATGGCACACCTGTAGTTTGAAAAAAAAATTAAAATTCTATATTTTTGACTCGAGGGCGCTCCGACCGTGGGGGCCGGGCGGTGTAATTCATTGACCACGAGTTTGGTTGACACCCATGTACTACGCCCATAGACGTTGCAACTTCGGGCAATGGTGTAGATGTAAGTCAGAACACTGCGACGTCTATCTCAGTAGTGGTTGTGGCCCAAAAGGATGCCGACCTAGGAAGGTGGCCGCCGACAGAGCGATGTTAAATGTTATTGTACATCTTAGATTGCGAGGTGGGCACTCCAAATATATCTCGCACATAACTCCACAATAGCTAACTACGGCCCTGGTAATAGGACCTAGCTATTAGAAGCTCAATTATACGACGAACGTAATGAGGCGATTAGGAGCGAACACTTTTAAGAATCTTTGGGGCTGTGTCTCCGTCAGTGAGACAAATAATGTTTTTTTTGCTTTAATAAAAGACAAACTTGTACTTTCACTGACTTTTTATTATGTAATAATATTGTGTAAATTGGTATACTTTGTGAGCGTACTTGCTGCTTTAAAAGTGTAATTATTAACACCAATCAACGATTTTATAAAGTTATAACTTTTCTTTTAACAAACACTATCTCATTAATTTAAATGTATTAAGTTAATTCAGGTATAATGGACCTTTCAAAACCCCTAAGGTGGAAGGGCAAGCTACACCGGGACAGAATTATTTGAATAAAGAAAAAAAATGGTAATTTATTGTTCCACGCCCATTGCGGTGCTCCTCAATTACTCGAAACAGGGCATGTGTCTGGTGTGTATGAATGTGGATCGAGATAGGGCATGTCTGGTGTTTATGAATGTTGATCGAGATAGGGCATGTGTCTGGTGTGTATGAATGTGGATCGAGATAGGGCATGTGTCTGGTGTGTATGAATGTGGATCGAGATAGGGCATGTGTCTGGTGTGTATGGATGTGGATCGAGATAGGGCATGTGTCTGGTGTGTATGGATGTGGATCGAGATAGGGCATGTGTCTGGTGTTTATGAATGTTGATCGAGATAGGGCATGTGTCTGGTGTGTATAAATGTTGAATAAAATTAGAGCACTTTAGCCGTCTAACAACTAAAAATCCACCATTTCGACGAATAAAGTGACTTTTCTTTAATGTCTGTAGCTCACTTGTAATATAATTCGTTATTATGTGTGAAGTATATTATTTTTGTAGCGTATTAAAGTATTTTATTTGTAACGTATTCTTTTCATCATTTTGTAATGTATTCCGCTTTTAATGATTTTTAATGTACTATGTTGGTAATACATTCTCTTCTCAATATATTCTTTTTTAGTATATTCCATTTCTGCTGTAGACTGTTTTAATTGAATTAGTTTTTAATTCATTCAGTTAGCTTGTAATGTACTCTTCTTGTAATGTTGGCAAATATTTCTGTATTATATATTTAGTAATCAATTCTATTTAGCAATGTATTATTCACGTCTAGAGTATTCCATACAGGTGGAATAAAATAACTGCTCCACATCTCAAAGTACTTTAAAATTTGTTGCCTTGACGTTAGAGAAACTATACAAAAATAAGAATTTAAAGAAAAAAAAACATCATGTGGCTATTTCATGTAAAAGTGAAACTCAACGACCTTTCAAGCAGATATTTTATTAATTACTTATATTTTTAGTATCCTGATTCTTAGAACATCGATTTTTATTTTTCAGTAAAACAAAAAATATATAGTAATTGATATCATACAAGTTTTGAAAGACTACATCTTTGTACACCGCATTTATTAATCTGAATTTTAATTTACTTTGTAGACAGTTTTACCTTATGTTTTTCGATGTCGGACTGTTGAAAAACATAAATAGTCGAATCGCCGACAGGTGTTTGGGAAAATTCCACAATACCATTAAGGCTGGCGTTTTCAAAGCAAATCGGATGGCCGCGCTTCCAGTATGCTTTATGAGCTTGTGTACATGAAATTAAATAAAAACAAACAAATGTATAATTAAGGGGAATAGGAAATAAATAAGATTAAATTGCCTCATAGAAACCACTATTAAAAACAAGTTAAGTCTTGTAAACTTCCGTAGTTTACATGGATTAGGACATCGATATGGTGTGAGCTTGTTTATTTCACAATGGCTAGGATACGGAAGTTGTTTAAACATAGAAAACATGTCTTATGTGCGTTTAAAATAAAGAAAGGCAATCGGACTTATTTCCTTCAAGCTTATTGCTGAAACGCAGTCATATGTTGTTTTATTTTTTTGGAAAATAAAATTTTTACACGAGCAAAGTTCGGGAAAAGCCTTTATAGACACAAGAACACATTATTCTTCTCCTGAAATCCGAAACTGAATTTTAATGTGCAGTACTTGTTCTATTACATAAAATTATGTTCTTATTGGAATAGCAGACTATTTTAAATTTACATAGAAGCCGAATTTCTGAAATTAAAGTTTTAGTCATAAACTATTGATTACCTGCAACAAATCCAAATACTGTTACTAGTAGAATCAGAATGTGCATTCCCGGCATTTTGACAACTTATTTTGTTTTGTTTCAAATGTACTAATGGATGTTGATAACTTCAAAACATGTTTACTCCACATTAGCTAAGAAGTAAAAAACCAAAAATAAAAAGCATAACACAAGATAATAAAAATTCATAGCTGATTTACCTTATTTTAAATCTTATTCTGTAAATATCCCTCCTTACTTCCACTTTCGGTGACCTTGGCGCTGCTGACAACGTTTTGTACTAGCTCATGGAATTATTTTAACTTGTATTCAATATTTAACTTATTTGATATTTTTTTTTAAATAATAGGATAGCAAGTCCATTTAATAGCACAAAAGCATCGTTTTTTAATAAAATAAAGGTAAAAATGTATTTTCATACGAACAAAACTATGCACTAAAATGTGCACATCCTAAATACGCAGTAGTCTCGGTGTAAAAAATATGTATACCTTTCACCCACAACCAAGACGAACAAGGTATGTTCATTATATGGTGATCTGCTGTAAGACTGTAACAAAATAAATAATCTTCAACTCAGTCAATTTTGAAAAATAAAAAAAAATAATGATATAAGACCATTGTGTTCAGTGAGTATTTTTAGAGCATTTTCGAAAAAAAGTGCTCTATTGTCCCCGTTTTGTCTGTCTGTCTGTCTGTCATCACCCTAGATCTCAATAACCATAAGTCCTAGACCCATGATGTATATATCATTTTGTAGGTCTTGGCCTGCCAAGAAATAGCTTTTTTCCATTTCGCGATCTGACCTCTCAGGGCCGTAAAAGGGGGCTTATAAAGTACCGTTTTTTACAATATAAGCTATATTAATAATGGACCGCCCCATATCTCAGCAACCATAAGTCCTAGACCCATGATGTATATATCATTGTGTAGGTCTTGGCCTTCCAAGTGTATATCAAAAGTCCATTTCGCGATTTGACCTCTCAGGGCCAAAATATAAGAGAGTGTTATGTACCGTTTTGCTTATATTTTAAATATAAATAATAAAAGCTAATCAAAGGGGCGTAATCATTATTTATTTTTGTAACAGTTATTCAACATGACTTACTTGTCCTTTTAATATCTTTTTTCAGATATATGCATTACACAATTGAATTTATAAACATTTCCAAAATTTACAAATATTTACTGAAAGATAACAAACGTACTGAAAATGCGCTAACACGTCCTGTGTCCAGAATGGAACAGGCCTAATTGCTTGTTTTTTTAAAACCTGACAAACTGTATACTAGGTTGGATGTTTGTACGACTAGACTTGTGTAGTCAGTGTGTTGATTTAGGGGTCCAGCCGAGGTTTAAATAAGACATTTCCAAGTTCAACCCGTTTAAATGGGTACACATCAGAGCAAGTAATGGGTCAATGGGTCATGGGTCAATGTTCCCTGACCCATGACCCATCCTTAGACTCCGCCGGACCCTTAAATAAACCCGTCGTCGCGTTATTTTTTAAATTTCAAAATGGTTTCTATGGCATCTTGAAAATAACAATATTCAATGGGTCATAGGTCATGGGTCATGATGGGTCTGGGTCAAGAACTTGATGGGTCATATGGGTCATGGGTCAAGCTCAGTGACCCATTACTTGCTCTGGTACACGTGTTGGGTAATTAACTTAAAATGAATATGCCGTAGCTACATACACAGATTAGGACCGCTATGACAGTGTGGTAGAGCCCACAACTAATAACCGAAAGGTTTCGAGTTCGATCCCAGGTGAGTGTCGAGACTTTTCAAGTGTCTGATACATGTCACAAAGTCCACTCAGCTGACTTATGGCTACCGAACTTTGATTTAGAAAATAAAGGCTGCTGGGCCATGCATTAGCCACACAATTTCACAGAACTCTACGTAATATGAGACAGACGGTCTGTATCGGAAACTTTGCGGAGAAACAGACCAACTGTTCAACTCTAAATTGAATTAAAATAGAATGTGCGTTAAAAGTAAAATAGTAATGACCAAAAATTGACATTTCGAAGAAAGTATCGGATGATTTTTATAAAGTGGTTGGTATAATACTTTTTTGATTTAAATAAATCTTGGAATCTCAGGGAATAATGTTAAAATGTTAGATCGCGTTAATGTAAACATTTACCTTATTCTGAATCTGTTTTATATTAAGACTGTTGTATTCTTCCTGGCATTAATTGACATTGTTGTCTCTTTAAAAAAATCATTTAATGTAAATTAAAACTTGAAATTGGCCTTAACTTTTATATATGGAGCACAGATGGGCGGAAGTAAACACTAGGCTGGTGAAGATCACATACCCTTTATAAAAAAAAACGGAGCTGTTTAGAGAGTATTATTGAAATAATAAAGCCAATGTTGATTTTGTCATAGCATAAAAAGATTACAAAGCGAACTTCTTTTTAAATAGAGATACATTCCCGAGCTTGGATTGCATGGTGCAGGGACCGTGTTTTGAAGCACTTAAAGATTAAGGCCTGACGGAAAAAGATTGCCCTAAACTGTTGAATTGAGCTCATTTATTAATGATTATTGAACTATCTTGTAATGGGGGCCACATCGCATTGTTATGCGTGTTGACCTTAAGGTAATTAGATTTTTCATGACTCGAAAGCTTCCATACAACATCTATCAAGTAAAATATTTAAAAAAAATTAAATAGATTGTTAAATATTTTGTAATATAAACATTTGCGGAGCTTTTTGAAACCATTGCTTTTTATATTTCATGTCACATGAATATGTTTTTTTTTACTTTATTCACGCGTTTTAGATTTATTTACGTAATTTACATTCCATTGCACATCTATTCAGTTTGCACCAAAACATTTCGGTTTGTTGGATATGGCAGCCACATCTTTTGACGTATGAAATGTAGGTCATTTCTGCACATTAGGAAGGTGGCATAAATCAGCACCTAATTAAATTAATTAAATTGATTAGGAAGGGGTTAACATTACATCTAGATTTCCCGGGCAACTCCGGGCTTAATATCTATTAATAAATAAAACAATAGTATTTGATAATGTAATCACGTGACCAGCGAGGTCATGAAAACATAATTCAAAATGGCGCTTGCTTCGAATCGATTCGATATGTCTTTTTCAAAAATATACAGTTTGAAATAGTTTCTGTGGTTTTTTATTATGAAAAGTAAAAGTCCTAAATATTAAATAATAATAATAATATATAATATCATTCAAATTATCTACATTATAAAACAGCTAAGCTTGTATATACATATATCGCATTAACTTCTAATTATTGTTTTACTTCTTAATTTATCCGATTATCTACTTCCAACATTCACAAAATGAGCTTGGCCATTTTCTAGGACATGATTAAAATAATGGTACAGCAGTCGATATGAATGTAGCCTTAAAAATGCATATGGCAGTCTTTGAAACTCTCAACAAAGAAGTCTATATACCTCAACATAGAAGTCTATGAAACTCAACATATAATTCTATGAAACTCAACATAGAAGTCTATGAGACTTAACAAAAAATCTATGAACTTCAACATAGAAGTCAATGTAACTCAACATGGAAGTCTATGAAAATCAACATATTAATAAATCCAAGAACATTAGAAAATTTCTTTAAATTCAGTTTTAATTATTAGTAATTAAATGAGTAAATTTCATAGAGATCTACAATCCTTATTTTTTTTTATTAGAGACTTTTATGTTTGAATGCCTCTGTCAGGGTGTTCAAAAAAGATTTGTAAGTAAGCTAAGATCTGGGAAAGTTAAATTATTGTTAGCCTCTATATGCGATGTTGATTTGACATTTTAACACCTGTGTATTTTCGATGATAAAAGATTATTTACCAAAGTTTGAGTCAATTAACCAATTCATTATGGATTCCAAAGCTAATTATCCATTTTTTGTATATTTAATCATATATATATATATATATATATATATATATATATATATATATATATATCACGAGTCACACGCTTTATCCATTAATTCAAGGCAACATGACGCCTTTCCCATTATTTTAGAAGAAAACTAAAACACCTATACAATTATACTACATAGGAGCAATATTAGAGTGAAATGCTTTAGACATATTGTACTTGGGAAGAAGGAGCTAGGGTCGGTGGATAAAAAATAAGTCATGGGATGAAAGTGTCTGACGGAAGGAGGAGAATGTTTGAACGGACAGGTTAGAGGTTAGGGGAGGAGGGGAATGTTGGAACGGAGAGTTTAGAGGTTAGGGAAGGAGGGGAATGTTTGGACGGAGAGGTTAGAGGTTAGGGAAGGAGGGGAATGTTGGAACGGAGAGGTTAGAGGTTAGGGAATGTTGGAACGGAGAGGTTAGAGGTAAGGGAAGGAGGGGAATGTTGGAACAGATTGGTTAGAGGTTAGGGAAGGAGGGGAATGTTTGGACGGAGAGGTTAGAGGTAAGGGAAGGAGGGGAATGTTGGAACGGAGAGGTTAGAGGTAAGGGAAGGAGGGGAATGTTGGAACAGATTGGTTAGAGGTTAGGGAAGGAGGGGAATGTTTGGACGGAGAGGTTAGAGGTTAGGGGAGGAGGGGAATGTTGGAACGGAGAGGTTAGAGGTAAGGGAAGGAGGGGAATGTTGGAACAGATTGGTTAGAGGTAAGGGAAGGAGGGGAATGTTTGAACGGAGAGTTTAGAGGTTAGAGAAGGAGGGGTATGTTGGATCGGGAGAGTTAGAGGTTAGCTTAGTTGAGGAGAATGTTGGAGCGGGAGTGAGGTTAGGCTTCTTTAGGGATTGAGGAGAAATGGGAGGGATTAGGGGGGTTGTGGATGCTAGGGTATACTTTAACTTTAACTGTAAAGCAAAGTAAAATTATTTTTTCCACGGAATATAAGGTGTGTGAAAATGTATAAATCAGCTCATTTGTTTCAGTTTTTCGATGTCATACACTTACAGATACATCACTTATTAGTTGATATTAACTATGAAGTATCGCTGTAATTCGTTACTGAATTTCAAATGTTAGTCTACTGAAGCAAATTTTTTTTTTTACAAATTAAACTTCGGAAACAAACGACAATTAAAGCTGTTCACCTTTTTTCTTCTTTACTGTGAACTATTTATGTCAATTCATTAGTTAATTCTTCAAACTTCTAACATATGTATTACGCGCCTTAATGTGTTTAATAAAAAGTGAATATTGGGTTAGGGTTAGGTATTATTTCGAACAATGAATATGAACATTTTATTTCAAACTCAGAGAACATTAGTCACATAATAATGAAACTATTCTAAAGCAGGAAATTATGTCTTCCGTTTGATTTCCCTTCCCTTCTCCCACTTGTTTCATCGGCTTAATGTGTAGGCGGGGGGAGTGGCAGGTTGGGAATGGGGTTGGCTGGTTAGAGGTAAGCGCTAAACTTTCTTTTGCCCCACTCCCCTGGTCACTGTAGGTAGATAAATAAAAACTAAGTTTAACAAAAAAAGATTTGAATTACAAAGGGACATATTGAAAGAAATTGTTTTTGTTTATTCCTTTTTATAACAAAGAATTACATGCAGTTTAAGGTTTTGTGATAGGGGACAAAATTAAAGATACAAACTGTTCTCTTTTTCTAAATTATTCTTATACTCAGACAATTTCTAAATTAGATGAAAAGGTTTTGCCAAACAATTTTATTTTACACCAAGGTATGGTACAACATAACACCACTTTTGATCGTTGATATTGTTTCACGTTTATAAAATTAATTCAAAATGATGTTTTGATCGTGTTCCGATTCAGGAAGTTTAAGACTAAACTTAAATCCTTTAAATGTTGACAACTTAATTCATTGAGGAGGTAAACATTCTAAATTGTGTAAAATATGGGGAAAAATCGGTCAGTATTATAGCTTTACCTTACTTTGTCTTTACTTTTTTTAATTTATTGAATACAAAACATTAAAAAATAATGGTATATTGTATGTACCTAAAAATGGTAATAATTAGTTATTACATACTGTTATAAAATATTTATTTTTGTTTGAATATAATGTGGCCTGAAAATAGAGGTTGATATTATCTCAAGCTAAAACATTACGATATATTATATTAGAGTAAAAGAAAAATAGGCGGCAATTTGTTTTATTTCAATTTTTAATTGCCATTTAAATTAAATCAGGAGAAGGTAATTATCTTGTGGTCTTAATCCTATTGAACCGGCTCCGGTCTCGTGGATGTTTTTGTATTATTCTATTGAACCGGCTCCGGTCTCGTGGATGTTTTTGTATTATTCTATTGAACCGGCTCCGGTCTCGTGGATGTTTTTGTATTATTCTATTGAACCGGCTCCGGTCTCGTGGATGTTTTTGTATTATCCTATTGAACCGGCTCCGGTCTCGTGGATGTTTTTGTATTATTCTATTGAACCGGCTCCAGTCTCGTGGATGTTTTTGTATTATCCTATTGAACCGGCTCCGGTCTCGTGGATGTTTTTGTATTATCCTATTGAACCGGCTCTAGTATTGTGGATGTTCTTGTATACAGTAGTAGAAAAAAAAATTCGTTGTTTTAAGCAGATTATTATACAGTAAAAAAAAAATAAACCTTTTAAGGGGAAAAATAATTGTCATACGTGACAAAATGGGAGTTTAAAAAAAAAAGGTCTGTATATATTTTTAATGAATTCTGAGTGCATTGATGTCAATCTAAAGTGAATTCAGAAGTTCTGTACTACATCTTAATTATAAGGAATATGATTTAATAAGAACTAAAAGTTTGATCGAATATATTTGGAAATTGTCTTACAAATGTGTGTTTAATTCTCTTTATTTATTTTCTCATCAGACAAATAATGTTGGTTCACTTTTTACCCGATATATTTATATATATACATATTTTAAAATGGCCAAATAAGATTAAAAATTATTGATACAATATTTGATATAAAACAAAAATTCCAAAATGGATGATGTATCCACCAAATCATTTGTGTCCATGAAAACCTCTTTACTCGACAGCTGTTATTAGAGTTTCTTGTATTCCTGTGAAACATAATATCAGTATTTTATTTTCGTTGATATATATATTGGAAGGAAATCATAAGTCCTGATATTCATAGACATTTCTGAAACATGTCCTCACAGGCACATTAACAGGTAGATATAGACATTTATGAAACATGTCCTCACAGGCACTATTACAGGTAGATATATACATTTCTGAAACATGTCCTCACAGGTACTATTACAGGTAGATATATACATTTCTGAAACATGTCCTCACAGGCACTATTACAGGTAGATATAGACATTTCTGAAACATGTATTCACAGGCATTATTACAGGTAGATATAGACATTTCTGAAACATGTCTTCACAGGCACTATTACAGGTAGATATAGACATTTCTGAAACATGTCCTCACAGGCACTATTACAGGTAGATATATACATTTCTGAAACATGTCCTCACAGGCACTATTACAGGTAGATATATACATTTCTGAAACATGTCCTCACAGGCACTATTACAGGTAGATATAGACATTTCTGAAACATGTCCTCACAGGCACTATTACAGGTAGATATATACATTTCTGAAACATGTCCTCACAGGCACTATTACAGGTAGATATAGACATTTCTGAAACATGTCTTCACAGGCATTATTACAGGTAGATATAGACATTTCTGAAACATGTCTTCACAGGCACTATTACAGGTAGATATAGACATTTCTGAAACATGTCCTCACAAGCACCATAACAGTTAGATATCAAATACATAAAATAAGACATTTAATTTCATAATGAGCTCCAGATAGAAGAATGTTGAAGCCCTTGACTCTGAAAGTAGAGAATATAATAGTCAAAAACACAACCCATTGCTAATTAATAATCTTTTTAAAACTATCAATAATATATCAATAGATTTTATCACATACATTTCTTTAATATACTGATTGGTATCTAAAAAAATTCCAATTCTAAAAAAAAAAAAATATTAAAAAATATAAGCAACACCACTATTATATAAATGAACAGAATGTATATTCTATGTCGTTCTGGTATCATCTAATAAGTTCGAAGTCGCACGTCACTAAAAATTAAGGAAATGTCTTTAAAATGACTCGATTGCACTGGAAATGAAGCTAAACCGAGAAACACGTCTTAAGCGTAAGTGGATTGATTTAATTTGAAGTCGTACCTTATGCCAGACATGCACGCTGTCGACGCGAAATTCTTTATTGTGAGACTAGCTGTACCATGCAAAACATTTGCATAGAGTTATATCCCCTTAGGCTTGATCGATAGGCTAGGTTATTTTTTGGTTTAGGACAGATCCGATTTTTTCATGATTGTATTTTAAACTGGAATACTGTTGTATTTATTCTTTAGTTTCGATTTAACGCAGATCCCAAATCACTTTTATATATATTAAACATTTTATAAGTGACGGTCAACATTATTTAAAAAAAAAAATTACCTGCCTGGTACCGTTTCAGCTCCTGAAGACTTTCAATGTTAAAATTCCTTAAAGCAATCCATTACTTTTTAATGAGGGAGAAAAATAAATGTCTTTATGTAAGAAAAGTAAAAGAAAAAGAAAATAAAAAAGTAATTGCTTGGTTTCACCACAATCTTTTTATGTAGGCAGTTTGCTAATAAAACAAAATGAAGTAAATTAACCAAATAGACCTTATATTATTGGTATTTAGTTCGTGGCTAATAAATTTGGTACATATTTGATGAACGACAAAAAGGTAATATTCCAATTACTAAGCTAGTCAATAGTTCAGTCCATGAAGCTTATGTATAAGCTGTTTTAATATCAAGTTTAGTGAATCTTATTAGACAAGATCCCACATTTACCTCAAGGGACTAAATTTATCAAATGTGACTACATTCACAAAAAGGGACTACATTCACAAAAAGGGACTACATTCACTAAAAGGGACTACATTCACAAAAAGGGACTACATTCACAAAAAGGGTCTACATTCACAAAAAGGGACTACATACAAAAAAGGGACTACATTCACAAAAAGGGACTACACTGTGTACGGGCTACAAAGTAGTTCTTATTGATAGGTAAGCTATGCGATGGTATTTAAGGAAATGTTAAGGGGCTATCCTGTCCAGACGTTTACTTTGAGAAGGAAAATCTAAGCACATGTAGGGGACAGCAGGCTAGAGATGTTGGACCGTTGGTGTTCTTGAATGGATTCCTATTTTTAAAGATTATTAAGGGTAAATCATTTCTAAGTGGCAGCCTTTGCAGCATTTGACCTATGGCTTAGAAATATTGTTTTCGTTAAATGAACATCTGCCGCAATACTTAGTTAATGTACACCAAATGCTAATATACTTATATACTAATAACCTATATCATACAAAATATAGAAAATAGATAATCGAATTACAAAAGGTACACAATAAGTAAACATAGATTTAAAGTAAAATATCTGAAAAACAATTCTTCTCTGTAGAAAAAAAAATGCTTTCCATATTGTTAAAAGGACAATAATTTAATAAATTGTAAAATGAGCTTTTATATGAGACGAATTTTTGCGACATTTTATGAATATTCGGAAATTTGTTTCTCGTAATAGACGAAATTTATAGTTAAAATTCCTTCAGACAAGTCTACTTAATCCATCGTTTATCAATTTACCGTGTTTTTAAGATTAAACAGTTTTTTCTTCTAACAAAAAATATAGAAAAAATGTAAAAAATTACAGTTACCCAATTCATCGTAAATCTCGAGCTCACAGCTTTCTTTGATTACTTGGCCATCACTGAGCACTTTAACGCTAAATCCTGAGGTCGCTTAGTAACGCCCTCGTATTATGTGAATAACGGAGAAGGTGAATTCGCCAGTTTCTTCACAAATGCAACTTGATAAATCGAGTACTCCGAGATTCATCACGCGGGAGAATGCAGGCCACACAATGCATCTCTTATTTACAAAGAGATAAATGAATATTTATAGATAATATGCTTATTTAAATCTCAGAGTCGAATTAATGAAACAACTACTCACCTGACAATCAAACAGAATTATACCTTTTTTTTCACATATATATATTAGGGTGGGTCAAAAAAAATTTTTTATTGAAACATTATTAAAAAGTTGTTACATCATGGTAGTACACGGAATATGTACAAATATTTGAAAACTACATAGTTTTACTACTCCCAACTTTTGTTCGAGATTTTTACTATATTTACTATGAGTTTTTTGTGACTGAACATGTTAAATTTGTGACCTAGGTTATTCAAAAAAGAAATGATATGCATATAAAATTTGTGTTTTATCTTTATAACCTTTTTTATGAATAACTAATTAGTTCAGACAACTGGGATAAGCATTGCATCCATTTTTCTCTTAATATAACTGGTGTATTCATTATCGGATCACGCATGGTTGTTTTATTTCATTTTTGATCAATTTTTCAATTATTTTATTAAGTTCTTCTATGAATATGAGTTCTTCTACAAGAAGTGCAACTGTACATTCTGTGTTTGGGTCAGCAGCTGAATTGCCTAAACGACAACTTCCAAACAGTGAAGATGTTTTCAAGGCTATTGGTGGATGATTAAAATGGAACAATACAATCATAGCCTTCATTCACGAGCGCATGCATTAGCGCATGAAGTTAAACAATTATATGACCAGGCTATCATCCCTACAAATGACATTACCCGTATAATTGTTCGAGTAAAAAGATGCAGGTGTTAGGGATAGAGGAGACTGTAAATGTCCACAATCAGTAATAATTTCTGTGCTTGACTGGGCATTTTGGGTGGATCAAAAGATGGCAAGAAATATGTTCATAGACAATGTTGACAAGCAAACAACAAAAATATTACAAAATCGACAGAAAAGAAAACATTCATTGATGCAGGGTGGCGATCAGATAGGAACCACAAATGATAACGTCAATGATGAGAAAGATAATGATATTCCAGATCAGGATGCTGAAGATGATGAACTACTTGATGCAGACTTTTCCAACGATGAGGAATGCTCCTAATAACAAAACAGATATCAATATGAAGCAATGGATCGATGTAAACTAAGCAATAGGGATACATGTCTTATCGTTAAAGCTGTGTTGAAGGACTTAAACATGTTAACACCATCTACAGCTCTGGATCCAGCAAAGATGCGTCGACATAGAAAAATTTGGAGAGATAGGGCAGCCAAGGAACATACTGATGAGAGCAAAGATGGTTAACAAAAGCGAACAGGATTTTTGCGATCCATCTTGTCAAAGTGAGGCTAGAAACTTTTTCTATATGATACAACTGCTTCAGAACCTTGATACTGCTGATCAATCTATTATATTGCCTGTATTGGAAAATAACTGCTACTTTGCACATCCAGAAAACATTCTATTGGCTGCAGTTAGGACAATGATGAAGAAATTGGAAGGTATGCAGTAAATAAAATCATAACAGCACGACATAAACCAGCTCCATGCAGAGTTAGAATTTTTCAACAAAAATGACATAATCCTGAATATTGCAGCTAAATAATATGATCAGATGATTAACTGGGATCTTTGTGCAGTGACATCCCCTCCTCTGCTGGAATATATTTGTGATGATGAACTTAAACGCAACAACCCAATCATACTGGATCAAATTCCCTGTCACTCTCAAGCTGTTGAAAGAGCAATTAAAGAAGTTACTGCTGTTAGTTTGAAAGTGTACGGACATTTCAAACTGTACGGACATATAGCTCTCGACATGGGATGGTTTTGCAAACAAAGAAATCAAGGGATGTTCTTCTGAAAATTGAAAGCAAAGCAAGTTTGTTGTGACAATCCATAAACAGTATTATTCATATGTACATTGTATATTTTGCATGAACGATTTATAGATTTGTACAATTTCATATTACTTATACCAAACATTCTAAATGTTGTAAAATGTCATACATGGGGGGGGTACCTGGGTCAAAGCAAAATCTTTTTTATTACTAAAGTTTAAGACATTTTAATATCTTAGTAATGATATAGTAGATTTAAAAATAATTTTGTTAAAAAAAAAATATTAACATATTGATATTTGTGGGTGCGGCATGCCGCCATCTTGAAATTTATGACCTTTTTGTGGCAAATATTTCTGAAATATTTATAAACTGTTTCATATACAATGTACATTTTTATATTCAGAAAAGCTTACTTTAGGGAATGTCAAAGTACTTTTTTGATAATGTAATAAATACATTTTTTATGAATTTTTAAAATTTTGTATGGTGAAAATAAGCAAAAAATGCTCATTTTGAAAATTTAAAAAGAAAAAAAAAGGACATAAAATTTCTTGAAAAGCCTCTGACATTCTATAAATGCACCCCTTCTACATAAAATTTAGAAGTTTTATCAAAATCTGACTGGTGGTTTTTGAGATTTTCTTGCCATAGTGAAGCAAAATGTCAAAAATATTTTTTCAGAGAAAAATGACTTTTAAGTTTTTAAATTATTGAAGTTTCTGAATGAGTAACATTCTGAAAATACATTTTAATTGATCTAAAAAAAAGTTTTTCTGCAATATATTTCATTCGTAGTTATTATTGACATGTTTTAGTATCTAAAAATGTAAAAAAAAAAAAAATTGTTTTTTTTTAGACATAGTGCATTTTTTTTCGCCCCGTACCCCCTTGAACTAAAAGTTAGGAGTGGAAGACATAATCTGATTTTTACAAATTTTACATTTTTACAATCAGTAGGACCATAGGCAACTTTTTGAATATGTTTCAAATTCCCAACTCCAAAAAAAATTTTTTTGACCCACCCTAATATATATATATATATACGTATAGAACGGGCTCTCACAGAGACGGGTTTCTACGATGCAGGTCTAGAAAACAGGATCATGTAGCTGTAAATGTACGCTCACTGTTAAATCATTGTTGATTAAAATAAGGTCAGAAGGTTACAATCTCTAGTGACCCAGGTAGGAGTACAAAAAAGATGTCAACTATAGTCGAAACAGACTTCAGAGAATGAACAGAGCGAAGAGCGATAACGGGTAAATTTATTTTAAAGTTACCGGACTTAGATTACAATTAGATTAGATGAGATGTTACGTGACTTTATTTTGTAATAAACATTGCCATCAACAACACAAAAGTTGTGTTATACATCTATCTATCTCTCTCTCTCTCTCTCTTTCTATATATATATATATATATATATATATATATATATATATTACTGTGCTGTGTGTGAAGACTCTACACGTAATTGCACCTATAATAGAATAAAAAGAGCCAACGCCGCTAATAAATGATGTGACCATAGGCACAAACCCACAACATAAGAGGCACCCAATTTTAAGTAAACATACGCCGTAACAATTTTTATATATATTTATAGTAAAAGTTCCCTTAGCCCTAACGGGCCATAGGGGCAGATGTAGTGTGGAATTCATCTGTTTCTATAAACTCGGCACGCGAAGGGATTGTGTGGTTAGCAAAACGCCCAGCCGCCTTTACTTCCCCAACTTAGGTCACATACCCAAATTAAAGCTGGGTGGACTTGTAGGACGACTGTGCCCCAAATTTCACCTGGAAAAACTCCATCGGCCTCACCGAGGGTCGAAACTAGGACTGTCATGTCGACAGTCGAGTATCTATACCACTGGGCCATCTGTCTCACATATATTTATTGATCTTTATCAATTATTTTATGCATGGACCGTTGTAATGTAGGGGAAAACTAGGCTATTGCCCAGGGCCCCATATATATGTCATCTCTCCAGTTAAGATCCCCATATAATCTACTGCTATAAGGGCCTTAGCACGTAATTTTGCTCTGAGCCCTAACTTTCTCTTCGAGTCTATACCTAGCGCCATCTCCCAACCCAAGAATGGCTCGGTTTCTTTACAACAAGCTTCTATTTTCTTTAATGGGGTGGTTTAAAAATTGTAAACTACTACACATCTCTAATTTCATTATCGGTGTAACATCTCTAAGAAAGTTACCTTTATTGCGCTGTCCACTAAGTGCTGATAAACTTTAATGGTGGACGAGTTGTTCGGTTTTGAGTCAAACTCCACTAAAGCTTTAATAAATGCATTATCTATGCACCTGGGATGGGTCTGCTGCCAATAAATCTTCTGCGCGTGCAGATCTGTACATTACAAAATAACTTGAATCTAAAATAAAATGTGTAAATAGAACCTAAAACAAAGATGTTATGGAAACAACATTTACAATCAGTGACCGTTCACAGGTTGTATAACACACGAGAGTGGGCTGGCCGTGACTAACTCGTTCGATAAGAAGGGAAGTTGGTGGATATATGTCTTATTTGTTACATAAGAATAGAAGTTGGCGGATATAGGACTTACTCGTTATATAAGAAGGGAATTTGGTGGATATACGACCTACTACTCGTTAGATAAGAAGGGAAGTTGGTGGATATAAGACTTACTCCTTAGATAAGACGGGAAGTTGGTGAATATAGGACCAACACGTTAGATAACGAGGGAAGTTGGTGGATATATGACTTACCTGTTAGATAAAAGGGGAAGTTTGAGGATATAGGACTTTTTCTTTAGATAAGAAGGAATGTTGGCGGATATTGGAATTATTCGTTAAATAACAATGGAAGTTGGTGGATATAAGTCTTATTCGTTAAATAAGAAGGTAAGTTGGTGGATATAGGTCTTATTCGTTAAATAAGAAGGGAAGTTGGTGGATATAGGACTTATTCGTTACATAAGAAAGGAAGCTAGTGGATGTAGGACTTACTCGTTAGATAAGAAAGAATGTTGTTGGTTATACGATTTATTTGTTAGATAAGAATGGATGTTTGCGGTTATCGGGCGCAAAATTTACTTTCTTTCTATGTATAACAAAATAAATAAAATAAGCACATACCGTTATAAATAATTTGATACAGAATAATATAATACAAATGTAAAAAATGTAATAAGGAAATCAACGCATTAACACATTGAGACTTTCAGTGCTATCTCCTTCACTGGGGCCCGTCTACACAAATACATCCACAAAACTAAAGACATCGTATGACCAATTGCATCACTCAGTTTAAAACTTATGAGAAGGGCCTGTGCATTTTGTTTTGGGCGGTCCACTTAAATATATAAACAAAAAAGGAAAACATTTGACAAAAAAGATTTTCAATGCTAAGATAAATCTACTTGCTTACCTTGCCAAAGTCTGCATATCATTAAGAGGAATAAAATGAATTGAAAGACTTCCATTTAACAAAGAGAAGTCACTAGTAGGATGAATTAACTGAAAACAAATTATTTATTAAATTAAGCTTCTATTCTTAATTAGCCTACTATCTGTATATTTTTTGTTTAACTATTAAGAAATGTATCAATCTAATTCCACCTATCTTCCTATCTATCTATCTATCTGTCAATCTATCTATCTGTCAATCTATCTATCTATTTATATCTATTTATCTATATCTATAAATCCATCTAAATCTATATCTATATTTCTAACAAAATGACGCATACTACAATCGACAGTGGGAAGCATGTCTAGCTCTGGGTCTAGCTCTGGGTCTAGCTCTGGGTCTAGCTCTGGGTCTAGCTCTGGGTCTAGCTCTGGGTCTAGCTCTGGGTCTAGCTCTTGGTCTAGCTCTGGGTCTAGCTCTTGGTCTACTACATTTTATTAAAAAGAAACTTGCAACAATATATACACATATAAATCAATTAAATCTATCTTTCTAACAGTCATTATATCGATAAATCAATGTATTTATCTATCTATCAATATATTTCTGTCTATCTATATCATAATTAATTTGTCTGTATAAACAACATATATACAGTAACTATATAGATTATAACTGCACCATGGACAGTAAATACAAACTTGTGGGCGGACAGCAAGAGCTCTCACATAACGCTATCAACATCATCAGCGGCTGAGCATCTTTCCGATGCCTTGGCCAATACCTGAGTTTCAGACATGAAACCTGAACTGTGCTATTGATATAATGTAAAACTTGATCTAACATAATACGTAACTGTAAAAAATCACTGGAAATATTTGTTTACCATGAAGTCATAATACTCACAAAAGTGATTCGATCTACAATCGTAATATCTCTGTCTACCTTAAAAAGTTCTGACAACATCTAAAAAAAAAGGGCAGGACCGATAGATTCAGCAGCAAACAATAAATTCAGGATCATGTATGGGTGCGGAACATAGACATCGCACGCAGATATAGAAGGATGGCCATAGAAGTATGAGACTTATCCAATGATACATTTGTTCCAAAGTTAATACACAGAGCAACAACTATTTTGAGGAAAGTATAAATAGCAGCCTTGGTGAGCAATCAGGAAAAATAATTGTCCTTGCAACAGTGAATGCTGCCATGGTTCGTCAAGGTTTTTACTCGTTGTAAAAATATAATGCAGAATATTCAGTTATTCAGAGCACAAACAGAACTTGGTAAACAGCAATGAGGAATGGATTTTAGTGAACTAAATGACGATCACACCACAAAGAGGGGAATATAGCCTATACATTTTTTTTCGGTGCATCCGTTTAAGTGTAAATAATGGTAATGATTATGTGACGCTCTGTACTTGAGATCAGCTAGGGCAAATATTTACAAGCTAGAAACATAAAAATTGCAGTCCAATTCAAACCTAACAACAAAACGTAATAAAGAAACAAGCAATTAAGCCTGTTCCATTCTGGACACAGGACGTGTTAGCGCATTTTCATGTTATGTATCAGTACGTATGCTATCTTTCAGTAAATATTTGTAAATTTTGGAAATGTTTATAAATTCAATTGTGTAATGCATATATCTGTAAAAAATAAATTATAAAGACGTTTCTTTATATTTGAAAAAAAATATTTTCTCTTAAATCTAACTACAAGTGGTTTGTGGTTACTGAAATAGGACTCATAATTGAAAACATTCGAAATTATAGTCATTTAATCGTCCGAAAAATCCGTCAATTGTTGCATAGCTCTGATACTTTCAATTAAACTCAGAACACAAGCTTACTATTTCATTTGATGAGTTTCTTAATAAATTTTGGTGAAACTACGTGCTGCAGTATTTCGCACCAAATGAACGGGTTATTGAACGTACAAGGTGTATATATAATATATAAGCCCCTTAGGAGCCCTGAAGCCCGGCCCTCAGAGGTCCTGTCGCGAAATGAACTTTTGATGTACACATGGCGGGCCAAGACCTACAAAATGATATATACATCATGGGTCTAGGACTTATGGTTATTGAGATCTAGGGTGATGACGGACAGACAAAACGGGGACAATAGAGCATTTTCTAATGCTCTAAAAATAGTTGAATATGTAAGTTGATATTATGTCTTTAGCCAAAATAAAAAATGAATCTTTTCCATACCTTTACAGAAGTCTAAAGCGGAAGTAAACAAAAATGAAAAGAAGCTAAATAAGTTCATCGGTTTAGACATTAAAAATTTCAACTTTTATCCTACTCATAAAGCAGTTATCTTGTCGTCCGGGCCGCGATGTGTGGGGGGTCCGTTCTATAAATAAACGACCTCCAGAAATAAATAAAACAATAGTATTTGATAAAGTAATCACGTGACCAGCGAGGTCACGAAAACAAAATTCAAAATGGCGTCTTGCGATGTTGCGGTTTGATATTTCTTTTTGAAAAATATACAGTTTTAAATAGTTTCTGTGGTTTGTAAAAGTTATAAATATTACATAATAATAATAATAATGTATAATATCATTCAAATTATACAACAGATAGCATTTTAACGTCGTCAATCGTAAACTAGGTTACTAGCGAGCGCGTTCGTAAATACTATCTACGTTTAAGAAAACAAAATTTCTGCATCCGAAGGTACACTTTTTTATTAATTTAAATGTATAATATTTGTAAATATTACAATGTTAATATAAAAGTGGGAGGTATATGACAGTGCACCAAATGGATGATCATGTTGAACGGTGTTTCAAATTCAATGTTATGCACTGGCAATTTAGTTACCGAAATCTATGGAACTAATTTGAAAATAAGTGCAATTAAGGACACCATGTCCCACAGGGCAATTTTGTGTCCCAAAAATGATGACGTCGAGAAGTTGAATGGAGAAATTATAGACGTGCTGGAGGGAGAATACGTGACCTACTTAAGTGATGCTTGTATTTTAACAGATGACGTTGAGGTGATGAATAATTTCCCTGTTGAACTGCTGCACATTAGGAAGGTGGCATAAACCAGCACCTAATTTACCTAATTAAATTAATTAAATTGATTAGGAAGGGGTTGCACATTACACCTAGATTTCCCGGCAACGCTTGGCTTAATATCTAGTTTTTAATAATATACGACCTAGTAAAAGTGGTTTAAATGGGTGGTGTCATGTATCGCAAATTTAATATATTATTTTTTTTTTCATCTCAAAATAAAAAGTTAATTGTGCTAAAATAATCTAATACATTAATACTAGATAAATCCGCCAAAATCTAGTATAGATCTAAAGAATTGTTGTCAAAATAAATTTTAAAATAACGAAAACACAAAAAAAAATATTTTTTTTTTCTTTTGATTTTTAGGTATAGACCCAGAGCTACTTGTACTGGCGCTAGAAACAGTACGACCATTTTAGAACTTTTTAGATGTTTAATATTTTTTCAAACATAATATCTTTTAGTTCTTTCAATACCGAGAACGGCAATAATATAACAAGAGTGCCAATTCTGGCACGGCACATTTAGTTTTTTGTTTTTAACGTGAGCCCCTCTAATATTTATATAGCCGCAACATTTGATCTTATAACACTTGATTTTTATAACCTAATTGCTATGCACTGGTGAAGCTGGCTATTTATATGAAAATCAAAACTTCTAGAGATATATATTAGTGTGGCCCAAAATAATATTTTGTCAAATATATACATGTATGTATATATATATATATATACTAGCTGCAAGTACCCGGCTTTGCCCGGGTTTAAAATAAAGTTTTCACTTTACCTTCTGTTTTCTCCCTCCCACTCCCTCTCTCCCTTCTTCTCTCTCTCCCTCTCCCTCTCACTCCCTCCCTACTCCCTCTCTCCCTTTCTCTTTCGCTCTCTCCCTTTCTCCCTCCCTCCCTCTCCCTCCCTCCCTAACTCTTCCATCTCCCTCTCTCTCCCTTTCTCTCTCCCTCCGTCCTTCTCTCTCCCCCTGTCCTTCCCCCTCCCTCCATTTCTCCCCCTTCCTCCTTTCCTCTTTCCCTCTCCCTCCCTCCCTGCCCCCTCTCACTCTTTATCTCTCATCCCTCCCATTTCTCCCTTCCTCTCTCTCCCTCTCTCATTCACTTTCCTTTCTCTCCCTCCCTACCCCCTCTCCCTCCCTCCTTTCCCCCGTCCCTTCTTCTCCCCCTCTATCCCTCTCTACCGCCCTCCTTTCTCCCCCTATCCCTCCCTAATTTCCTCTCTCCCTCCCTGCCCCCTATCTCTTTATCTCTGTATCCCTCCCTCTCTCCCACCCTCGCACCCACCCTCGCTCTCTCCCTCCCTACTCTCTCTCTCCCTCCCTTCCTTTCTATTTCCTCCCCTCCCTTTCTCTTTCCCTCTCTCCCTCCCTCTGATCTCCCTCTCTCCATCACTCCTTCTCTCTCCCCCTCTCCCTCCCTACTCTCTCTCTCCCTCCCTTCCTTTCTATTTCCTCCCCTCCCTTTCTCTTTCCCTCTCTCCCTCCCTCTGATCTCCCTCTCTCCATCACTCCTTCTCTCTCCCCCTCTCCCTCCCTCCCTCATATATATATATTATTATGGCTTCACACTTCTTCTAAAATCCTTCTTCATTCCTTTACCTTCCTCAAACTGTACAAATCGGAAAGCATGAAAAAACATCAACAATTCTTTGCAGCACAAAGTACGATACAGCACCAGCGCGCAAGTTCTATTGGATCATCGGTAAATGACGTCACAGAAGAGTTTTATTTATGGCGCCGTCGAGATTACTTTAATATAGCAAAAGATACTAAAATAAAAATAATTTATTACAATTAAACTACCCATTGAGATGAAACGAAACCTGTCCTATTGCCTTCCCCATGTAATTATGTGTATGTGTACCAAATTTCACGTTATTTGGTTGTCTGGATCTTGAGTTATAAGGGAACAGACAGACAGACAGCAAATGCGTCTTATAAATAAATAAATAAATATATATATATATATATATATATATATATATATATATATATATATATATATATATATATCGCATTAAACTCTAATTATTGTTTTACTTATTAATTTCTCTGACACACTCAACAAGACAAAATGACATAGGCCGTTTCCCATGACCGTATTTCATGTAACAGGCAGGTGATGTAGAGCGTAGAATGCATAGCAGTCTTTGAAACTCTCAACAAAGAAGTTAAGAACCTCAACATAGAGGTCTATGAAACTCAACATAAAAGTCTATGAAACTCAACATAGAAGTCTATGAAACTCAACATAGAACTTTCTGAAACTAAACATAGAAGTCTATGAAACACAACATAAAAGTCTATGAAACTCAACATAGAAGTCTATAAAACTCAACATAGAACTTTATGAAGCTCAACATAGAAGTCTATGAAACACAACATAGAAGACTATGAAACTCAACATAGAAGTCTATGAAACACAAAATAAAAGTCTATGAGACTCAACATATAAGTCTATGAAACTCAACATAGAACTTTATAAAGCTCAACATAGAAGTCTATGAAACTCAACATAGAAGTCTATGAAACACAACATAGAAGTCTATGAAACTCAACATAGAAGTCTATGAAACTCAACATAGAAGTCTATGAAACTCAACATATAACTATATGAAACTCAACATAGAACTTTATGAACCTCATCATAAAAGTCAATGTAACTCAACATGGAAGTCTATGAAGGTCAAACATAGAAAAAATCTAAGAACATTAGAGAATTTATTTAAATTCAGTCATAATTATTAGTAATTAAATGTGTAAATATCATAGAGATCTACACTCTTTATTTTTTTTTATTAGAGATTTGTATGTTTGAGCTCGGGGAGCTCAAAAAAGATCTCTAAGTAAGCTAAGATCTGGGAAAGTTAAATTATTGTTAGCCTCTCTATGCGATGTTGATTTGAAATTTTAACACCTGTGTATTTTCGATGATAAAACATTATTTACCAAAGTTTGAGTCAATTAACCTATTTATTATGTATTCCAAAGCTAATTATCCATTTTTTGTTTATTTAACCATAGATATATATAATGAGCTCCAGCAAGAAGAATGTTGACAACCTTGAACCTGAAAGTAGAGAATATAATAATGAAAAATACAGCCCATTGCTAATCAATATTTTTTTTAAAAATTATCAATAATCTATCATTAGATTTTATCACATTCATTTCTTTAATATACTGATTGGGTATCTAAATAAATTCCAATTCTAAAAAAAAACAAAAAACTATTAAATATAAGCAACACCACTATTATATATTGAACTGAATGTATATCCTATGTCGTTCTCAATTATTTAATAAGTTCTATGTCACACGTCACTATAATATGTCTTTAAAATGACGCGATTGAACTGGAAATGAAGGTCAACCTAGAAACACGTCTAATGCATGAGTGGAATTATTTAATTTGAAGTCGAACGTTATGCCAGACATGCAGCTGTCGACGCGAAATTCGTTATTGTGTGAATAGCTGTACCCTGCAAAACATTTGCATAGAGTTATATCCACTTAGGCTTGATCTGTAGGCTAGGTTTATTTGGTTTCATGCAGATCTGATTTGTTCATGATTGCGTTTTAAACTGGAATACTGTTGTATTTATTCTTTAGTTTCGATTTAGCGCAGATCCCAAATCACTTTTATATATATTAAACTTTTTATAAGTGACGGTCAACATTGTTTAAAAAAAAAATTACATACCTGGTACCGTTTCAGCTCCTGAAGACTTTGAATGCTAAGATTACTTAAAGCAATCATTTACTTTTTAATGAGGGAGAAAAAAAAAATAAATGTCTTTATTTAAGAAAAGTAAAACGAAAAAAAAAGTAATTGCTTTGTTTAACCGCAATATTTGTATGTAGGTAGTTTGCTGAAAAAAATGAAGTAAATTAACCAAATAGACTTTATATTATTGGTATTTATTTCGTGGCTAATATTTTTGATACATATTTGATGAACGACGAATAGGTAATATTCTAAATACTTAGCTAGTCAATAGTTCAGGCTAGGAAGCTTATGTATAAAATGTTTTAATATCAATTGAATATTATTAGGCAGTAGAGCCTACATTTACCTCGAGGGACTAAATTTATCAAATGTGACTACGTTCACTAAAAGGGGACTACATTCACCAAAAGGGGACTACATTCACTAAAAGGGACTACATTGACAAAAAAGGGACGACATTCACAAAAAGGGGACTACATTCACTAAAAAGGAACACCGTCACAAAAAGGGGACTACATTCACAAAAAGGGGACTACATTCACAAAAGGGTACTACATTCACCAAAACGGCCTAGTTTTACCAAATGGACCTCTCTTTCAACAACAATTTTACCAATAGATTAAACGATTAACATAGCTTTCTTGCTTTACCTTGTATGAAGTTAGTGGTTAAAATTTAAGCGCCGAAGCATGATATAAACAGGCCAATTCTTGTCAGAGCCTAGGGCTTTAGCCTTATTAACCTATTGTCTGATCCGGCACTGTGTATGACCTACAAAGTAGTTCTTATTGATAGGTAAGCTATGCGGTGGTATATAAGGACCGATGTGCAAAGGGGCTATCCTGTCCAGACGTTTACTTTGAGAAGGAAAATCTAAGCACATCTAGGAGAAAGCAGGCTAAAGATGTTGGACCGTTAGTGTTCTTGAATGGATTTCTAATGTTAAAGATTATTAAGGTTAACATATTTCTAAGTGGCAGCCTTTGCAGCATTTGACCTATGGCCTGGAAATATTTTTTTCGGTGAATTAACATCTGCCGCAATACTTAGTTAATGTGCACCAAATGCTAATATACTAATACTAGCTGTACCCTGCAAAACCTTTTGCATAAAATGACTATTGTAAAACCAGGGATTTGGGGGCCCGGAGGCTTGGCCTCTTTTGAAGCGCCCTGCATTTTTACGTTTGATACCATAACATCAGATTATGTACTTAATATTTAATATAAAAAATATTTTTTTTGGGGGGGGGCTCCCCTCAAGATGGGCCCTGTGGGATTTTCGTTTTTGGACCACCCCACCATAGGTACGCCTCTATGTTTAGCTTTAACACATATTTTCAACATAAGTTTTAAGTTATGAAATAATTAAGAATTTCATTAGTTATTGTTTCTTTTTCTTATTGCATCCAAAAAGATAAATTACTTCAATAAAAAAAGGTCAAAGAGATCTAGTTAGCTACTTTTCATTAGAACAACTAAAAGGATACATTCTGAAAAAAAAAAACAATAGAAGAAAAAGTCGCTGAGAGGAATCGAAACTGGATTTTAAGAGTAAAAAAATAGATAACACCAAGTTGCTTATCCATTCAGCCACCACGTCACACAATCAAGAGGTTAATTTTAATGTATTATTTAAAAAAAAAAAGCTCGATTATTTTCTCACTTCCACTTGACCTAGTTTTAGGCCTATACATGTATAAACTTATTTTGTAATTTAAAATAAATCAAAGCCCTCTTTATTTAATAAAAAGAAATATTGTAATGGCTAAGAACTTAATTTATATAGAAATATGCAGAATTTTTTTTTTATAATATATGGATTTTTTTAAAAAGAAAACGCGCTCGCTAGTATTATCGTCGGAGATTTTCCATTATTACTATTGTTTACGTATGACGATGTTCAAATGCTATATGTTGTAAAAAAAACTACAATAATTTGAATGATATTATATGTTAATTATTACTTTTTAATATTTGGGAATTTTACATTTCATAATAAAAGCCACAGAAACGATTTAAAACTGAAGATTTTTCAAAAAGAAATATCGAATCGAGACACGGGCAAGACGCCATTTTGAATTCTTGTTTTCCGCTTTCGATCTAACGCAGAGTGGAAATGAATATTATATATATATATATATATATATATATATATATATATATATATATATATAATCAATATAATACAAAATAAAGAAAATAGAGAATCGAGTTACAAAAGCTACTCACAAAGTACACATAGATTCAAATTAAAATATCTGAAAATAAAAATTCTCTCTGTAGAAAACAAAATATGCTTTCCATATTGTTAAAAGGACTATAATTTCAAAAATTGTAAAATGAACTTGTAAATGACACGAATTTTTGTGACAATTTTATGAATATTCGAAATTTGTTTCTCGTAAGACAAGTCTACTTAATCCCGAGTTTCCCAACGTGGGGCGCATGCCCCACAAGGGGGCAATTGGATTTTTAAGGGGGGCAATTCGAAAATGGACTCGATATGATTTTACCCTTTCGCTCCGGGCCATTTAACCCTATGGGCACTATAGTCGCCGCGCGTCGCCTCTACTGATTGGCAACTATAGTCGCCGCGCGTCGCCGATTTCGGGTTGTTCCGTTGCTGATAGTGCTACATGTTTTTAATTGCTTATTTTAAGCTTTTGAATCTCTGAACATAGAGAGCGATAGTTATTCTATTCTATTCCATAGTAAAATGATTGGTGCACGCAAGAAAAAAACTCGTCAATATTCAGAGGACTATTTAAAATTTGGATTCATACCCGCTGTCTACGATGCGCGGATGCCTTTTTGTCTTTTATACCAGCAATGCTTGACCAACGAATCAATGAAACGAGGTCGTCTTGAGGCACATTTGAAGGCAAAACATAGTGCTCATATGAATTCAGATTTGAATTACTTTAAAATTTTAAAGACAAATTTTCAAAAGAGAACAACACTAAAGTCCCCATTTACTGCTCATGCTTCAACTACTAATCGTGTTCTTGAGGCTAGTTATCAAATTTCTTTATTCATCGCAAAAACTGGAAAAAATCATACTATAGGAGATAATTTTAAAAAACCGTCCATATCAGCATTTTTAAAAACGGTTCTTCAAATAGATTATAAAGATGTAAAAGCTATGCCACTCAGTAACAATACTGTTAGCAGAAGAATAGATGAAATAAGTGAAGATATTGAAAAACAACTTGTTGAAAAGTTGAAAACAACAAATTTCTCAGTGCAAATGGATGAATCAACTTTGAGAGACAATGAGGCAGTATTAATAACTTACGTAAGATATATTGATTAAGGGAATTTTTCTAAAGAAATGTTGTTCTGTAAAAGATTAGAAAGCACCACTACCGCCAAAGATGTATATAATCAGCTGAAAAACTACTTAGATGTCAATGATATACCGATAAAAAATATAACATCTTGTGCTGCAGATGGTGCTCCTAATATGATGGGCAAAAAATGGTTGCTTAAAATTGATGAAAGATGAGAATCCATAAATGATTCTTGTGCAGTGTTTTATACATAGGGAAAACTTGATAGTTAAACAAAGTGTGTTAATGCTATTAAAGCTAATGCCAAAAGTGAGCGTCTCTTCAAATTATTTTGTGAAGAAAAAAATGAAGACCATGTGAGACTTTTACTTCATACTGAAGTAAGATGGCTATCAAAAGAGAACTGTTTGAAAGATATATGCAACTGTTTGATACTCTTAGTGATTTTTTAAGCGACAAACCTGAAATGAAGTATCTGTTAACAATCGATGGTAAAGCATGTATGAGTTATTTAGCCGATATCTTTGAAAAATTAAATATATTAAATAAACAACTTCAAGGAACAAATAAAACACTTCTCGATGCAAAAGCCAGGATATTTGGTTTCACTACTCTTTTTGAATTATGTCAGAAACAAATTAACAACAAAAACTTTGAACAGTTTCATTGGCTCCAAAAATGTGAAGTAGCTCATACCGCTAAGACTTTATTTAATATAAAAGTTGCGATGGCATGGCTTTGTGAGGAAACAGAAATCAAATACCCAAATTTAACCAAATGTGCAAGAAAACTATTGCTACCATTTCCATCTTCATATCTAGCTGAATGTGGATTTAGTGCTGTAAATGATTTACTGTTAAAAATAAGAAGTCGGCAGGATATAACACGACGCGGAGACTTGAGAATGAAGCTAACCAAATTTAAACCTAATATAAAAGCTCTGTGCAGCATGCATCAAGCGCAAGGATCTCACTAAACTGGAATAATAAATTAATATATATATATTTGAAAATTTACTTATAGTTTTTCGTTAACAAGTTCCTAGTGATTTCTTCCTAAAACCTATTATTTAAGTTTCTCAAGTGAACAATCAATCAATCAATTTTTTGATATTGAAAATTATGCATTTTACATGTGGGGGGGGGGGAGGCATAATAATTTGAGAAAGGCTAAGATGGGGCACGACATGAAAAAGGTTGGGAAACACTGACTTAATCCATCGTTTATCGATTCCCCGTGTTTTTAAGATTAAACAGTTTTTTCTACTAACAAAGGACATAAAAAAATTAAAAGAAAAATTACAGTTACCCAATTCTTCGTAAATCTCGAGCTCACAGCTTTCCTTGATTACTTGGCCATCACTGAGCACTTTAATGCTAAATCCTGAGGTCACTAAGTAACGCCCTCGTATTATGTGAGTGACGGAGATGGTGAATTTGCCAGTTTCTTCACAAATGCAACTTGATAAATCGAGAAATTCGAGATTCATCACGCGACAGGATGCAGGCCACACAATGCATCTCTAATATTTACAAAGAGAAAATTTAATATTTATAGATAATATGCTTATTTAAATCTCAGAGTCGAATTAATGAAACAACCACTCACCTGACAATCATACTGAATTATACCTTTTTTCCACATTATATTTATATATATACGTAAAGAACGGGCTCTCACAGTGACGGGTTTCTACGATGTAGGTCTAGAAAACAGGATCATGTAGCCTAGCTGCTAATTTAACGTACGCTCACGGTTATATTTTTTTGATTAAAATAAGGTCAGAAGGTTACATTTTCTAGTGACCCAGGTAGGAGTAATAAAAAAAAGGTCCACTATAGTCGACATTGATTTCAGAGAACGAACAGACCGAAGAGCGGTAACGGGTAAATTTATATTAAAGTTACTGGACTAGCCCACAACATCGCTAATAAATGAAATAACCATAAACCCAAACCAAAACATAAGAGCCACCAAATGTAAAGTAAACAAACGCCGTAACAATATTTATAGTACAAAGTAAAGTTCCCTTAGCCCTGACGGGCCATCGGGCAGATAAAAAGTAGAATTCATCTGTTTCCATAACATCGGCATATGAATAGATTGTGTGGTTAGCACAACGCCCAGCCGCCTTTTCCTCCCCAACTATTGTCAGGTACCCATTTAAAGCTGGGTGGACTTGTGGGAGGACTTTGCACCAAATTTCACCTGGAAAAATTTCATGGGCCTAACCGAGGGTCGAACCCAGGACTCTCACGTCGACAGTCGAGTATCTACACAACTAGGGCATCCGTCCCACATAAATTTATTTTACGCTTCGAACCGTTGTAATGTAGGGTCTTAGCACGTATTTTTGCCACGACCCCTAACTACCTCTTGGAGTCTATACCTCTCTCTCTCTTCAACTCTCTCAGTCTATACCTAGCGCCATCTATCTAACCCAAGTATGGCTCGGTTTCTTTTCTACAGGGTTCTAATTTCTTTATGGAGATGGTTTAAAAAATGTAAACTACTACACATCTCTAATTTCAGTATCGGGTGAGATGTTAATCTCTTATGAAGTTTACCTTTTCTGAGTTAACCACGAAGTGCTGATAAACTTCAATGGTGGACGAGTTGTTCGGTTTTGAGTCAAACTCCAGAAAAACTTTAACAAATGCATTATCAAAGCACCTGGGATGGGTCTGGTGCCAATAAATCTTCTGCGCGTGCAGATCTGTACAAAATAACTTGCATCTAAAATAAAATGTCTACATAGAACCTACAAAAGATGTTAATGAAACAATATTTACAATCAGTGACCGTTCACAGGTAGTATAACACACGAGAGTGGGCTGGGTGTGACTAACTCGTTCGATAGAAAAAGAAGTTGGTGGCTATAGCATTTACTCTTAGGTAAGAGGGAAAGTTGGTGGATATATGACTTATTCGTTAGATAAGAGTGAAAGTTGGTGGATATATGACTTATTCGTTAGATAAGAGGGGAAGTTGGTGGATATATGACTTATTCGTTAGATAAGAGGTGAAGTTGGTGGATATATGACTTATTCGTTAGATAAGAGGGGAAGTTGGTGGATATATGACTTATTCGTTAGATAAGAGGGGAAGTTGGTGGATATATGACTTATTCGTTAGATAAGAGGGGAAGTTGGTGGATATATGACTTATTCGTTAGATAAGAATGGATATTTGCGGTTATTGGGCGCAAAATTTACTTTTTTACTATCTAAAATACAAAAAATACTTCACTCTTCCGTCTGTCACACAAGATGGCGGAATAAAAAATATCAAGATGGCGGAAATTATTATTATTATTAATAATTAAATTTCTTTTACATTAAATAATTGTTATTATTTCTAAAATATGTCTATATCCATAGATATATAAGACTAGATCGCTTATGCTTATTTAATAGAGACCGAAAAAGTGTTATATTCGAGACCCTTACTTTAAAAAGAGAAGAGTACAATTCTGTACAGTTCTTTATTTTTTACCGAAAAAGATTTCCTTCCTTTTAATTAAAAAAAAAATCCCCATTCATGCTAGAGGTTGGCGCTTTTAAAATCAACTGATGTGTCCGAAAAAATTATAGTTGATGGTTAGTAATAATATAATTTTGTATTATTTCATGTGATTCCGTCTTCGAAGAATTTTTTAAAACCTGTTTATAAAGTTTATTATTTTTTTTTAGAGCTCAAACTATGCGTACTACGTCATCATAGTTGCAAAGAATTTGTAAAAAATATATGTTATACAGAATTGTACTCTTCTCTTTCTAAAGTTATGGTCCGCACAATATATATCTATGCATAGCTCGTAAGCGATCTAGTCTTATATATCTAAGTCTATATCTAATGTTCAATTATTTCCCTTTAACGCTAACCGAAATCTACGACACAATTTTTTTTTTTCATTTTATTTTTAACCTATACGTCACATGAATGAATTGTATAAGGGTTGAGTTTAAATAGCGCCGTACACAATGGTGACAATGCAAAATAACCCGTTTATGATGGAGGCTTCACATAGCCTAGGGTGTGTGGAGGGAGTTCCGATTTCAAAATTACCCCGGGTCCCCAGCTTGAGGTCGGGGGGTAAAAATATTTTTTTACATTAAATATTAAGTACATTATCTCATGTCAAAATGTAGGGGCCCTACGAAAAGGCCCAAATCCCTTGGTTCGGCATTGGCTTCACAGAAATATAATGTTTAAAGCTTAGATATTTCCTTTTTTTTCAGAGGCCTGATATTTTCTTCTTCTTCGGCCTCAACTGGATTGATGGAATATTATTTTTTTTAATTGAAGTTCAGATAAAAGCTACACAACGGTTCTTTCTCCCCGGACCCAGCTTGAGGGGGGGGGGGAGCAAGCAAACAGATTATCTCATGTCATGGTGTCGAATGTCAAAATGAAGAGGACCCCCCCCCCCCACGAAGAAGGTCAAGCCCCGCGGGTCCCCAAATCCATAGGATCGGCAGTGCCGGGCTGGCTATATTTTCTTAGTTAATTGTACTATGCTACAATGTGTATAACGGTAAATAAACTACCTGCTAAACATGTAGCGTTTCGCTTAACTTACAGACACTCACTCACGTCTCTCTTATTTTTTTTTTTTAAATACGTCATGTTAAACATAAAACAAAATGAAGAACTGTTTGGAAAGGAGTCCATTAAAATATTATAAAGGAATTAAGATTCTAAGAGTTTAATCATCCGAAGTTGTTTATTTTAAGATTGTTTACCAATATTGAGGATTAATTTCTTTGAGATGAACTATTTAACATTTGAACTTTATTTGATGTACTATTAAGTGTCTCTATTCTCAAATGTATTTTGGCTACAATAATATGTTCATGTCCTTGTGACCACTGTGAGTGTATAGACTGATTGTTAACACACTCATATATATATATATATATATATATATATTACTATTTTCAACTTCAATTGTGTGCCTGCTCGCCGGTCCAGGTACCGGGCCTATGTTTACTAGTGTATGCAAAAATACATTAAAAAAGCACATACCGTTATAAATAATTTGCTACAGAATAATATAATACAAATGTAAAAAATGTAATAAGTAAATCAACGCATTAACACATTGAGACTTTCAGTGCTATCTCTTTCACTGGCGCCCGTCTACACAAATACATCCACAAAACTAAAGACATCGTATGACCAATTGCATCACTCAGTTTATATCTTATGAGAAGAGCCTATGCCATGTGTTTTGGGCGGTCCTCTTAAATATATAAACAAAAAAGGAAAACATTTGACAAAAATTATTTTCAATGCTAAGATAAATCTATATGCTTACCTTGCCAAAGTCTGCATATCATTAAGATGACTAAAATGAATTGAAAGACTGCCATTTAACAAAGAGAAGTCACTAGTAGGATGAATTAACTGAAAACAAATTATATATATATATATATATATATATATCACTGGGCTGTGATTCGTAGAGCGGAACAAAGGACAACGATATAACAAGTCAAACAAGACGGAGTGGACGGACAGAAGTGGAGAACCCAGGTCTGTTGATGCCGCGAGTTCGTTATCGGCACACTGTCAGCGTTAACACGTAGACTCGTTTCAACTGGATTAGTTGTAGGCATAATGGACTTTCTTGTTTTGTTTTCGTCGTCTGGACTATTATAACCTGTACAATGTAGACTGTGAATAAATCTTATTATTCAACTAATGAACCCACGTGTCCTTGAGTGCCTACCTAGAGAGATTTTGGAAGTTCGCAACAATATATATATATATATATATATATATATATATATATACATATATATATAAATATGTCTTTCTAACAGTCATGATATCCATAAATCAATGTATTTATCTATCCATCAATATATTTCTGTCTATCTATAACATTATTTATTGGTCTGTATAAAACAAATCTAGACAGTAACTACATAGATTTTAACTGCACCAGTGAGGATAACTACATAACACTTTATATCAAGACGGCTGAGAATCTTTCCGATGCCTTGGGCAATACATGAGTTTCAGACATGAAACCTGAACTATGATATTGATATTATGATAAACTTTATCTTTCGTAATACGTATTTGTAAACACAATCACTTGAAATAGATTGCTGACTGTGAAGTCAGAATACCCACAACAATGATTCAAACTAAAATCGTAACATCTCTGTCTATCTATAAAAGATCAGACAACATATATAAAAAAACGGCGTGACCGATAGCTTCAGCAACAAACAATATCTTTAGTATCATGTATGGGTGCGAAAAATGGACATTGCAGGCAGATATAGAAGGATGGATACAGAAGTATGAGACTTTAGGGTGATTCATCATTGTATGGTAGAAAAAAAAAATTCTCCGATTCTAATGCATTGTGGTTCATTTTTTTTCCTTTTGGCAAGCGAATCAACTAAAACTTAACTTTTTGAAAAAAATGACCACTTTTAGAGGTCGCTCAAGTGACCCGAAGTTTCACTATATCAGATAACGCGGCAGTTCTGATGTGCCGCTAGCTTTCTTTTGCCGCAGTGCAATTTTAGTTCATTGTAAAATTAAAAGTATACCGTGATATTTGAATTTTAGATTATAACTAATTGTATTATTCAAGTTTGCTGGATAATAAAAGTAGTTTTCGACTAACTACAAATTTTTGAATTCATATGGCATCCACATCAAGTGGTAATTCACAAAGTGTATTGTCAAGACGTTTAACTGAAGTTTGGTTAACTCTTGTCTGCCTAGTAATGTCTTACTAGCATTGGGTCATGCTATGAAGATGGTTTTCTAAAATCACAAGGTACTGAAGAAGACAATATCCGAAAGCAGTAAGAGAATCAAAGAGTAGTTGAAGACGAAAGAAGACATCAGAAGGCTACTGTTAATACTCCGTCTACAAACAACAGCGAAAGTGAGGATGAAGGTAAAGATGACGACGATTTTGAAATTGAGATTCCTGTTTACTACGAGAAGATTCTGTCAGAGGGTTCGATGCCAGACACGAAATTTGAAATCAGAATTTCAATTTAGAAGTAAATGCCCATTGGTCTTTGACTGGGACAGAAAGATAATGGAGAAAACTACAGATTATCCAGAGCTGCAGTCACACGTAGACAGATTAGCTGTAGTTTTAACTGGGAAAGATTTTTGGTTTGGCTAAAATACCAACCGTGCTGGTAAAGCTCAAGCCAATACAAAAATACAGCTGTTAAGACTATGTGAGGTATCTGATGAGATTATTGGTATGTGTTTTGACACAGCATCCGTCAACACTGGTGTTACCAAGGGGACATGTAAATTGTTGCAAGAGGAGCTGTTACATTTTGCCTGCCGACATCATGTGCATGAACTGATCAGTGGAGTTGTTTTTTTCTCTATGGCTCCACAAAAAGCCCTAACATTCCACTGTTCAAACGTTTTAAACGATTTCGGCCTAAGGTTGATCAGCATCTCTATAGTCCGCTAGAGGATTCAAGACTAGATGATCCGTTTATGGTGGAACACAAACACAGTGTTGTTTAATTCCTGCAAGACAGTCTGTCAAGTGCCTCAAGATACATACCACGTGAAGTTTACAAAGGGTTAATTACAAGCTGATTGTTGGTATTTGGCGTCAGTGTTAGCAACCAACTGTACTACTTTCATGCGCTAGGCAATTACCATATGGTTCGCTGGCTGGTGGCGAAAGTGGCATACTGCTTCAAGATATACTTCTTTAGAAATCAGTTCTAGCACACACCTTCAGAGGTAAAGATTTTGCAAGAGTTCTGCTTGTTTGTCACTAACATTAACGTCAAAGCTTGGATCTCATGTTATGTGAGTCGTGATGCTCCGTTTAGTGATATATTGTTATTCAAGCAGATCTCGCGGAATTCTGTCATATACAAAACGGTGTCTGATGCTGCGAAAAGGTAATTTGAAAACCATCTTTGGTATAATAGTCCAGAGGTGCTTTTTCTTGCGTTGTTTTCTGAACAAGTTTCTGAAGCGATGCTGAAGACTGGACAGATCGAGTGTTTAAATTGAAGAATTGCACTAAATATATCACTTTGTAGGTACCTCATCCCTATCTGCAATGTGTTCAGTCGGTATTGATACCATCTTCGATGAAGTTGATCGGAAACTGAAATGCAGAGATTGCTGCAAGTTGTAGAAGATCACAGACAGAGACTGCCAAATTTGAAGAAAAGTACTCTGAAATTATTTAAAAAGCGTCGAACTGACGATCATTAGTAAAAATTTTTGTTTATGTTTATAATACAAAGTAAACATGAAGTAACTGTTGAATATCATTATATTTTATGTTATTTAACATTTCAACATGTCTCATTCGCTGTAACTAATGTTTAATGTTGATTTTAAGATAATGTTAAATTAATGTTTATACTATAAGTATTCAAATAATTAAAGAAGTTATAAAATTCAGACTCGATGAGCGACCTATAAATGTAATTCAATATAAAAAATAATGTGCATGAAAGATTAGGAATATAAAAGGTAAAAATGTAACAACAATGCAATATCAAATTACTAAAAAAAAATTTGAATCACCCTAGTGAGACTTACCCAATGATACATCTGCTCCAAAGCTAATACAGAGAGAAACAATTCTTTTGAGGAAAGTATAAATAGCTGCCTTAGTGAGCAATCAGGAAAAACTATTTTCCTTGGAACAGTGAATGCTGACATGGTTCAGCAATGTTTTTACTCGTTGTAAAAATATAATGCAGAATATTCAGTTTTGAGCACATAAAAAGAAAAAAGAACTTGATAAATAGCAATGAGGAATATATTTTAGTGACCTAAATGACGATCACACCACAAAGAGTGGAATTGAGTTATATATGTACAGCAATATATATATATATGTGTGTGTGTGTGTACAGCAATATATACGAAAGTTTCGCTACATCATTTTAAGTGTAAATAGTGGTAATGATTATGGGTCGGTCTGTACTTGAGATCAGCGAAGGCAAATATTTACACGCTAGAGACATCAAAATTGCAGTTCAATTCAAACCTAACAACAAAACGATATAAAGAATAATAGTTGAAAATGTAGTTGATTTTTATGCCATTAGCCAAAATAAAAAATGAATCGTTACCATACCTTTACAAAAGTTTAGAGCGGATGTAAAAAAATGACTAGAAGCTAAATAAGTCTTCTGTTTAGTGATTAAAAATTTCAGCTTTTAAAACCAAATATCGAATACTGAGAATAATATACGGCTTAGTACTAGTAATTTTAATTTGTGGTGTCATGCATAGCAAATTTAATATATTATTATTTATTTCATCTCACCATCTAAGAGTTATTGATGCTTGAATAATCTAATACATTAATGCTAGATAAGTCAACAGAATCTACTATAGATCTACAATATTTTTGTCAAGATAAATTTTAAAATAACGAAAACACAAGCAAATTAATTAATTTTTTTTTCTTTTGATTTAGGTACAAGCGATGAGCAACTTTTACTGGCGCTAAAAACAGTAGGACCATTTTAGAACTTTTTAGATTTTTAACATTTTTTTAAAACTTAACATCTTTTAGTTTATTGAAATTGAATACCGGGAACGTCAATAATACGACACGCGTGCCAATTCTGGTACGGCACAATTCGTTTTTCTTGCACGTCACAAAAAGAAAAAAAAATTACAAAACCAAATTATATTATAATTACAAAATATTAGATCTAAAGTACTGGCACTCGAAATTAATTTGGCACGACCAACTCATGTCATGTCAATGTCCATTATGTTCGGTACTTTGACCAACTCTTGTTATGTCAATGTCCATTATGTTCGGTACTTTGACCAACTCATGTCATGTCAATGTCCATTATGTTCGGTACTTTGACCAAATCATGTCATGTCAATGTTCATTATGTTCGGCACTTTGACCAAATCATGTCATGTCAATGTCAATTAATTAAGAGTGTTGAAAAAATTTAAAATAAAATTCTTAAAACAAAGTAAAACGTTTTCATTAAAATGCAAGAATAGGTAAACACTTTAAACTCATTATATCAAACAAAAAATGCCAATAAATTATCACAACTAAATATAAAAGTGCTGGTGGTTACAATATACTGAACTAAATGTCAACAACTTAGAGGAGATAGGGTAAAGGAAGTTTGAAAAAGTCTGACAACTGTTGACATGTTTGGCAAATATATTTAATGATATTTGTAAAGTCTTTCAATGTAAATTTAATGCATAATTCATTAAAATCTTGAAGAGTTTTAAAAATTTCTGTTACGTTTCAGCTCAATTTTTAATAATTATTCTTTATATATATATATATATATATATATATATATATATATATATATATATATATATATATATATATATATATATATATATATATTAACTTCAGATCCTGACTGGTAATCTGTCGCCTTGCTCTTCACAATATACCAAAGCTTTTAAACATATTGTAGACACCATCAAACCTGAAGTAAAAAGCTACAACGCTTACGGAAAAAATAAAATGTATTCAACCATCATTGTTGACCTTTTAGAAAAGATGTCCAAAGATTTCAATGGACTGGAATGCAACTCGGAGGTAAATATATTTTATTTGTGTGATATTTTACTGATTGTTTTCCCCAATTTATGATAATAATAACCAATGTAAAATTGGTGAATTAGATTAGTTCTATACTGACCTCAATTTATGATCTATTTTTCAACTCATTAGTGTGATGCAAGGTGAAATATTTGTTAGCTATTTTGATGCATAGAACTACTTTTCTCCATAGTCTATTCCTTACACTCTAGAATATAATATACCATGATGAAGCTGCTATGAAGAGCGCGTTCGTGAAATAAAAAAAATAATCCAAATACAAATTGTTAGTTCATCCGTACTTGTGGTAGAAGTGTTGTTTAGATTTGAATAAGCGATTTATTTTATTTCACGAAGCAAAAAGCAATATATGTGATCTGCTAATTGTTGGCATTAAGCTTTAGAATTAAATAATGCACATTGCTTATTGTTTCTGTTATAAAATATTTTTTTTTATTACTCTTCAGCATTTTCAAATTATGAATGACCCAAATGTATGTTAATGTCCCCTATACTTATACACCCACGAGCTGTAGATCAAAATAGTGTTTGGAAATATTCTTTGATGACTTAATCATCATACTAGGAACGCCACCAGAGGCGTACCTAAGGTGGGGGATGGGGAGTCCAAATTTGAAAGTCTTCCTGGGCCCCAGGATGAGAGAAGCCCTAAACAAACGTTTTTGTACATTGAAAATTAAGAACAATATCTTATGTTATGATGTTGAATGTCAAAAGCCAGGGGCCCCATAATGCCTAGGTTCGGCACTGAATGTCACATATTAGAATGTTTATGTGTTTTTAATTGTTTGTACATTAATATGTATTTTATGGCGGACTCTTTGTGAAGCGAAATCTGGTTTTTATATTTTTAGAAAAATAAAATATATATTATATGCAGTAAAATAAAGATGACTGTGGATTGATTGTTACCCCTTCTTATTTTATATGTGTACGTGATTACTCTATAAAAACTGTAAATATCAGCTTGAAAAATCAGGTTGGATGTATGGCAGTTGAGGCCCGGGGTAAAGATTAAAATGTTGGACCCTTTTTGAGTTAGGAGACACATCAAAGGGTATACATTTGGGCCCTTAAATATTCAAAGACGCTGGGAGCGCGCCCACTGTTCCATCCTTACACCCGCCTCTGTATATACATTCACTTAACCGAAGTGGTCGTTGGGGGAACGGATGGACACATCAACAGATGTGTCTTCAAACGTCCTTCCAGTAGACATCCCCTGATAGTGGCAGATAAACTGCCACCCATTATGACTCCCATTTACCTCCCTGATCTGTTTTTTTTTCAGTTTATCAGTAAATATAAACGTCTTCATTATATATTGGAAAATGTTTTTCTTTCTTCCGATATTCGGCAAAAAGACGTTAGAAACTAAACATATATGCGTTAGATCAGTGTTTTCATAACTTTCAACATAGATGTACATACTTTTTATTCTCAAAATACTGAGTACTCCTTTTAAAAAAAACAAAAAAAAAAAAACTTGCAATTTTTGTTTCCCCTTATTTCATAGTTTTCGCTTTAGTCTTTTGAAGTGCGTACCCCAGCAGTACAAGGGATATGCGTACCACACCTTGAGAGATACTGCGTTAGATAATACATTTTATAGCATTTTTATTTATATTGGGAAGGTAGTTTTCACAACTTATGACAATTTTTATGTTTGTAGATTTATTACCGGACATTTTATTTTATATCCCCAGGTAAATATTGTTAGTATACGTAAATTAATAATAAATAATTCGTATAGACTTGAATATTGAGAGATCGACTTAAATACCAAATATTAAAAATATTAGAAATTATATATGTGGGGATGGGAAATCTGGAAATAGTTGATGACTTTAATATTCAAGTCTCAGTCAAAAAATATATATTTATAGCTTTATCATTTGATGGGTTCTGTACTGTTCATTTTCATATTAACGTGCAGCAGGAGGAACGGTGTGGAATGCAAAGAACCAGCGAGTTGGTGCGTGGCAAAGATTATCTTAAATTTATTAACTTAAATTCACTGACTAAAGCTGAAATAGAAAAAGTGTTAAAAATGCAGCAAGGCACATGAGCTGTCTGCTTTTTACCTTCAATCACAGACACAACAATACAACAACACCTCAAGACCACGGTTAAGGCGAAAACGGATTAAAGTAACACATCAGCACAAACCCATGACACCCTGTTATTAATGTCCCTCTTGACAATTAAAACTGTCAGTCTAGCACATTGAGGCCAATTGTATTTAAACAATCATTTACTTTTTGTACAACTTAAAACGTTGGGAAATATACCACTTAGTGACTTGATATGGGGAAGGGGAAGGGGGCGGCTAAATGCTGTTTTCACCCGGGCGGCAGAAAGTCTTAGCCCTGTGTGTGTGTTAATGTTTTCTTGTGTAGGTTTTTGTGTCTGCTTGCATGTGTATGCATTTATGCGTTTGTTTGTATATGTGTTAATTATTTTATTTTTTTTTGTTTGAATCGTGATAGAGTTGGAAGATTTTCGACCTAATTGTCTCGTCTTTTAGCATATTGGTGCATGTTTATATTGTCACATGTACTACTAGTTCTGCACGAACCTGCTTACACCCTCTAGCCAAACATTTCAATACATACATATGACTCAAAAAGACATTAATGCACAGCAGTACTCTTAACAATACACGATTACTTCATCAAGTGAAATTAGCACTTAAGATTTATCTTGTTTTGAGATACCTAGATCCCCATGGTGTATTTTAATCAATATTGCCGTTCATATACATATCGAAAATAATGCATATATCACGTGATACATAATGTTAAATTGTCATTTATTCTCGTGTTGTTGTAATGTTTGGTTTAACCTGTGCACATTGTTGTGAACAAAATGCATATATCACGTTTTACATAATGTTATGGTGTCATTTGCTCGCGTACTGTTAGAAAATCAACGGTTTAACCTGTGCACATTGTTATTGAACACAATGCATATATGTGATACAATGTTGTGTCATTTGTTCGCGTGGAATTGTTTGGTTTAACCTGTGCACATTGTTGTGAACAAACATAATATATCCTCTAATTTAACCTACTTTTTGTATATGTATACGACATAAAATGACATCGTTCAACATCATGGCACAAAGCTAACGACATACTCATAATTTCCATCCATATGCATGTAAACATTTTCTATTTTGTCCATTGATACCTTTTAGACACATGTATCTATAATGTTACGACCCTCTCGGTGCGCACCGTACAGTCTACAGAGTGAACGCGATGACGCAGTAGAGAGAGTGACGTAGAAGCCGGCAAAAAGATGGCCGTGATGTTATTGCCGTTGTTGTTGTTTTTATAGATATTAGTAAACTCTTGGAACCCACGCCGACCTGTGTTATGTTTGATTTTATAAACAGAATTTAAAGAGTTGTAACATTGGTGTCAGAGGTGGGGATGTCTTTTCTAAAAATGTTCGGTAAGAAATTAAACTTTTGGTCATAGAGTTAAAGGAAGAATTAGAAGAAAGGGACCTTCCAACTGACGGCAACAAACAACAACTGTTTAATAGACTTAATGAAGCTCTTATTGATGAGGGAAAGGACCCGGAGAGCCACGTTTTTACCACGGAAATCGGGCAGTTAAGAAATGAGGTGAGGGAGTTTCGTTTAGCATTGAGGGACGAGATGGGGGATCTGAGGGAGGATCCCAACACTAGAACCGAGAAAGCAAAGATTGAATTACCAAAAGTGAAAGTAGTGAATGAAACGACAACAAAAGAAAACATGACTCAGAGACAGACAAAGTTAATCATTGAAGCAGACTTAGACATGCGGCCAGTTTTATCTGAGGATGTGGTCATCCAAGAAGTGGTACCTGAGGATGTGGTCATTCATGAAGTGGTACCTGAGGATGTGGTCATCCAGGAAGTGGTACCTGATGATGTGGTCATCCATGAAGTGGTACCTGAGGATATGGTCATCCATGAAGTGGTACCTGAGGATGTGGTCATCCATGAAGTGGTACCTGATGATGTGGTCATCCAGGAAGTGGTACCTGAGGATGTGGTCATCCATGAAGAAGCATATGAGGATGTGGTCATCCAAAACGTAGCGCACGAGAAGGAACTAATCCAAAAAGAGCCGCACAGCGATCTGAGCCCCTGTGAGAATGATCGATCTGCAGAAGGTCTGAAAGCTTGTTGCAACCACAGCCCTGGTTACCTTGAATATCCAGACAACTTAACAGAGTCTGATAAAAACAACGTCAAGAACAATAAAACACAACTAAACAAAAGCCACGAAAGCATGGAAATCCCACAAGAGTGGAGCTGATGCTTAGCTGCCAACGTTTGGCACTGTAACGGCAAGACCCCTACAGGTCTTAATTTCGTGCACAAGGAAGATTTGGTGAACTGTGATGAGCCACTTGACACGTTGGTGACCTGTGATGAGCCACCTGAGACGTTGGTGACCTGTGATGAGCCAACTGAGACGTTGGTGACCTGTGAGGAGCCACCTGAGACGTTGGTGACCTGTGATGAGCCACCTGAGACGTTGGTGACCTGTGATGAGCCACCTGAGACGTTGATGACCCGTGATGAGCCACCTGAGATGTTGGTGGCCTGTGATGAGCTACCTGAGACGTTGGTGACCTGTGATGAGCCACCTGAGACGTTAGTGACCCGTGAAGAGCCACCTGAGACGTTGGTGACCTGTGATGAGCCACCTGAGACGTTGATGACCCGTGATGAGCCACCTGAGATGTTGGTGGCCTGTGATGAGCTACCTGAGACGTTGGTGACCTGTGATGAGCCACCTGAGACGTTAGTGACCCGTGAAGAGCCACCTGAGACGTTGGTGACCTGTGATGAGCCACCTGAGACGTTGGCGACCCGTGATGAGCCACCTGAGATGTTGGTGGCCTGTGATGAGCTACCTGAGACGTTGGTGACCTGTGATGAGCCACCTGAGACGTTAGTGACCCGTGAAGAGCCACCTGAGACGTTGGTGACCTGTGAGGAGCCACCTGAGACGTTGGCGACCCATGAAGTGCCCCCTGAGGAGCTGGTGACCCATGAAGAGGCACCTAAGACACTGGTGAACCGATATAAGCCACCTGGGGAGCAGAGACGAAAGTTAGAGAGGAGCGAGGAGACCATCAGAGTGCATCGGAGCAGAGGAGAACGAAGCAGGACAGAGATGAACCTGGCCATTGACTTTAATCTGGTAAGTTCAGTATACATTCATCCTAGCTCTGTCAAACGCAAAGCATTTCGTTACTGCTACAACGTGTGTTTCGTCATCGTCATGGTATTATTCAACAACAAGAGCTTGATTTTGTTGGGCCTCATCAATGGAGGTCAGTATCCCGAACGCCTGCACCTTCGAGAAAACCTACCTGGTGAACAGCCAGATTTCTATGGGGACGAACACGATCCTCCCCGCCCCACCACGGGTATATTCAATCTCCACAGCCTAACAAAAGACATGCTCTGGTTCATGTGGACAGACTGTACATATACTGTTGTGAGAACTGACCTGTCCGGGACGGACAGATTTAAGAGTGCGGCAGTGTTACGACCCTCTCGGTGCGCACCGTACAGTCTACAGAGTGAACGCCAAGACGCAGTAGTTAGAGTGACGTAGAAGCCGGCAAGAAGATGGCCGTGATGTTATTGCCGTTGTTGTTGTTTTTATAGATATTAGTAAACTCTTGGAACCCACGCCGACCTGTGTTATGTTTGATTTTATAAACAGAATTTAATGAGTTGTAACAATAACATAACAAAAATTTGGAATTGTTTCATCACTAGTATGAACACGCAAACTAATTGGTGTACTCACTATTTATAATTTTTGAATTTGTGTGCATAATATGTCTGTAGATATACATGTTTATATGTATCTGTGTATGTGAGATTTGCATTGCCAACGTTTTTTTTTTTTTTGCATGAAAATATATTAATGCGATCTGAACGCTTGAAAATATTGTCCTCAAGTTCAAGGGCACATACAATTTCACATGAACCTTTGCTCTACATCGCTGAGAGGGTTAAAAATGATTATAAAAATGTAATAGTCTTTATATTTCATTCACACAGAGCACAGAAGCAATATCGCCTCAGACTGCAATAGCCGGATCCACCTATCTGGTGTCAGCGTTATTCACAATAATGATCTGTTGTTCAGTTTATTGGTAATTACATACGTTTTCAACACACACACACATATATATATATATATATATATATATATATATATATATATATATATATATATATATATTGCAGAATGTTTGGAATGGTTCTAATATTTGGTTATCATGAAAAGATCAACTTAATTATATGGTTATCTTTATTTTATGTTTTAATATTCAACGAAATACCTCTCTAAATAAATCAACTTCGCTAACCATTCTTGAATAAATTTTGGTAAAAAAAAAGTGTATTACATTAGTTTTTTTTTACTCCTAATGAAATAATGTAAAGTTTACTAAATTACTAACGTGATGTTAAACTATTGGGAATGCCATTGTACACAATACTTTTGTTTCATCTATCATTTCAACTTAATAGGTCCACACACAATCATAATGTTCTGTTACCTGTGGCTGGAAGTCTTTTAATGTCTGTCGCAGTCTGGACAGGGGCTTTTATTAAATCCTCAGAAAATGTAAGTTTTTTTTTTTATTTGTATATTGTAATTTTATACATTTTTCTGAGGGTAGCCTGGGACCCAAGGGAGTTTTGTGTGTCAGCTTCGGACATACAGCTACGCCTACTGATTCAAGTAGGGGAAATTCCTGTCCATGAGATAAGAATGCCCTGCCCCTACCCCATCCCTATACAGTATTATTACCAAGTGCGCCTTCTATTTATTTTCATTAGGTGGTTTGCTCTCTGTATATGATCACTAACAATCTCTTTATCTGAGAATTTGTAGATACATCTTTATCTATACATGACCCAGAGATTTCGTAATATTTATCTCGCATCATAAATAATGACATTTATTTCTGTCCCGACCCCCCCCCCCCCAATCCACCTTAAATATTTACATTTTCCCCATTAACATTTCTATTTTATCTAACTCTATACGTATTTCATTTTGTATAGTCCTATGAATACTCACATTCATCTGAACCCAACTATATTCTAAGAGTGTGACCCCCACCCGTCTATATTCAATCAATAATGCAATTATTATGGAACTGTCAGTACTCCCATTCATCTAATAACAATAAAAGTAACTAAAGAAATTAAATCTATACACTTAGATGGGTAATCACGCTTATTTTTTTAGTAATGATATAAATTAAATCTGATGTTCGTTTAACTCTAACGTGACCTATGTTTTTTGCCTTTTTTTTACTATAAGTGGATGGCTTTGTTCAATGAAGTTTTTATTGGTTTAAAATATTCTAACTCCATAAATATCCCCATTCATCTAACTCTATTAGTATTTCCATTCATCAGATGTTATCAACATAAGAACAATAATACTCATCTAGCACATGATTTAAGTCTATCCCAGTAAGTGTTGTTTTCATCTGACTCCAATATTATTTCTGCTTAAATATCATAGATGCTCACATTCATCCGACCCCAACGATATTGCCATGCTGTATATTTCTATACACCTTACATCAACAATGATTCTATGCTGCTGACGCTATAACTAACACCATTCATCCGACCCTTACATTATTCCCAATCATCGAACCAATTAAAGAATCTCATTCATTTGACCAAAATAATATACCAATATATCAACCTCCAAAAAAAAAACACAACCATTCTAAAGATCCGACTCATATTCCCATTCATTTGTTACAATCAATTTTACATATCCTTTGAATTAACAAATACTGAGCACATGAATAAACCAATTCATTTCAAATCATCAAAAATATTTACTGAATACCCTCCCTTGTATCATAAGACAACGTCCGTTATAAAAATTCTTATATGGGCTGTTAGCAGCAAATGTCAATTCTACTTCCTTAACAATTTATGAGTGTATTTCAGTCTTCATGTTTCATCTCGTTAGGAATGAAATAGATGAAAGCACCCATCTTATTTCCCTCTTCCGATTTTTTTTAAATATTTTATTGGTTAATCAAAACTTGCTACTTAGTTCGCTATTTTGTTCAACCAGAGGACACTATGATATAAGTTCGGATACACCACTAGCTAGAAATGTATATGAAATATTATGATTGTGATTTCTTTTTTTTTGTCCTCAGATAAAACATATAAAAATGGCTGGTGTCCTTTCCACATTCAGCATAGGATATTTGATATCTTTTTCTTACACATTTTACAATTCGCTAAATGTCCAGAGAAAGAGATATCTTCTAATCGGAATTTTGGCACCTATCAGTAAGATATATTTTGTTCGTTTTAGAGAGATGTTTACTGATATTTATAATGTCATCTAAATCTTGAAAATAGAATATCTCGTAATGGTGAAATGATTATTGTATAGCAGAGATTGGTCTATGACAAATGCCTTAAAGAATAAATTGAGAATTGTACATTCTTTTTTAATATAAATATTACGCGAAATTCGCCTATATAATAGTTAATTTCTGTCTTTCTAATATATATTCTGTAGAATTAGCCATTTAGTCTAAAATTTACAAATGATTTTATTATGCATGTAATTTATATTAGGTATGTTTGTGCGTATGTCTGTAATTTATTAATGTAAAGTCATTAATACAACAGAATCACACACCTGGCTTTTATTTTTATTACCAGCATTAATAATAGGGTTGATGCTTGTTTTTGTACGCCTTTTCGGACTGGAATCAATTTACAGGTAAGAACGCTTTAATTAAAAAGTTTTTTTTTTATTTTGTGAACTAAATAATATAAATTATACAGAATGCGCAATGTCAATTTAAATTGACTTTTTCGAAAAATCGACTAAGTCTTTCTATTTTGCATTAAAAAGGAAAAAAAATAACAAAAGTGGCGGGATTAATAGTCATCATAAGAGGACTTTTTTAAATAGCGATAGGTTCTGTGTATATTATATTTTCTGTGGTATGGACGGTAGCAATAGTTACAGCATGTAGCTGTAGCTGTTTATGTAAGTGCTAGGGGTTGTGTTGCAAGACTTACGGGCCTCCGTTAGGGGAAACATATTTTGGGGAGACGCCGTCATATATTTAGCTGGAGGAACTCAATGCTATGAGCGACATTACTGTATATATCTTCATTTTTCCGTATATATGTCGACATTTATATATATATATATATATATATATATATATATATATATATATATGTATACATATCATATTTTCTTGCGTATATGTCGAAAAATTAATGCCTTAAAATTCACTGAGCAAAATATGGTTGTCTTATCCGCAGACCACACAATATTCTATAAAATTTGGGTGATGACATTTTACATTGAACACCGCAATACATTGCGGGGAAATGGAGGAAACTGGAAACATAGACTTAACATTCATTTCACGTAACGTTTTGGCAGCTCTTTATTAAATTTGCTTTGAATGGTATCTGTACCCACAGCATATCCAATTTTCTAATAGCCTCTAGATTTCTAAACTAAATGAAGCGAAGTGGCTGGATAGTTCAGTTGGTAAAGTGCTTACAATGCGATCGTTATGGTTGGAATCAAGTCGCCCTAAGCTTGTTGGTTGGTGCCTAGTGCATGATGATAAAGAGCGTTAACAAATGCAGATTTAAATGAAATTACGTTAAAAGTCAAGCGGTATAATCATACAATAAAAGAATATGATATTTGTAAAGATTTACCATCGACTTATGTAGGTAGGTAGTTAACACACCAGTAGTAACATTATCTTCATTATTTTGTAGCAACAATGAAGTTAGCACTACGCTGGTTTTTATGGTATACATTGGCCCAGTTGTGACTATTTTGACGGTAAGACAATTTTATTTTTAAATATAGTTAAAAATATAAATTACTCTTCATTCAATGTTTTACACAGTCCTACATTATTGCCAACATATTACTAAGACATTATCGTTGTCAGCTTTCATCAAAACTTGTCTTGATTCAACTTCTCTTAAAAGCTAGTTAGCATTCTCAGCATCAAAGTCGTTCTTGTAGATTGGTAAAACATGCAACTGTGCCCCGATAGGCAGACAATGCAATTTTCTGTGTCCCGAGAGGAAGACAACGCTACTGTTTGTGTCCAGATAGGAAGACCATGCACATGTTCGTGTGCATATAGGAAGATCAAGCAACTGTTTGTGTCCAGATAGGTAGACCATGTACATGTTTGTGTGCATATAGGAAGATCAAGCAACTGTTTGTGTCCAGATAGGTAGACCATGCACATGTTCGTGTGCATATAGGAAGACAATGCAACTATTTGTGTGCAGATATGTAGACCATGCACCTGTCTTTGCCCAGATAGGTAGACCATGAAACTGCCTGTGTCTAGATAGGAAGACCAAGCAACTGACTGTGTCTTCTACTACTAAGATTTCCACCACGTGACGCTTATTTCCCACAAGTAATAGCGATCTAAACTATAATAGCAATCTAAACTATAATAGCAATCTAAACTATAATAGCAATCTAAACTATAATAGCAATCTAAACTATAATAGCAATCTAAACTATAATAGCAATCTAAACTATAATAGCAATCTAAACTATAATAGCAATCTAAACTATAATAGCAATCTAAACTATAATAGCAATCTAAACTATAATAGCAATCTAAACTATTGTCATACGTGTTAAATTGATTTAAATGTTCGTGTTTTTTTTTGATAGTGTATGGATCAACTTCCTTACATTATTTGGGACCCAGTATGCACAAACTCCGAACTATAAAGCGTTACTATAATCTCAAACAAATATTGAAGATTAAAATATTAAGGATGGTGTTATACTACCTGGCGGATGGCCGCGATATGCGTAGTCCTCATATGCTTTTGAGCTCAGGCCATTCCGACTATGGAGAGAATTCAATAACTGCCATAATAGGTTTCATAAGATAACATATAATTTTTTTGAAGACAGCGTAGATACAATATATATATATATATATATATATATATATATATATATATATATATATACATATATATATATCCATTTAAAATGTTTCATTGGCAGATTGGATGGATACTCTTTGGTGCCAAGCTTCTGAGGAGTCGCCGATCAGGGAACCCATGCAAACAACGGTATGTACAGTAGTAATACAAATAAATAACAACTGTGTTAATAGTGTCTATGGAGTCTACATTATATGGGTGGTTTATACAATTCTTATTCAGAATACCCCATAAAAGCGTCAGTGCTATTTAGTATCTCTGTTATTTATAACATAACAAAATTATAACACCATATCAGTCTGGATTTAGCATGCCTTCCAACTCCATCCGTTGCTAAATTAAACAAGGTGTACTAGAAGTTATCCACTTGATAAGCTATCAGATAATATTAAAAATTCACGATCACACTTTTTTTTTTATTGAATTTGATCTCTATAAATACGGATATGATCTAAGCATTTTTTCCCCTTTATATTGAATGTACATATTAATTATTACTTATAGCTTTTAGTTTTAAAATGCATCGTATACAAAATAGTATCATTATCTTAAGAAATACCAGCTGAATCTAATAAGAAAGTCATCAACTGGTATATTGCTATTATTGTGTGTAGATACGTAGACAATGCAACAGTTTATGTCCAGATAGCAGACCAACAACCTATATATATTTATGTCACAGAGTGACTGTGTGCGCTGTGGGGTGAATAACGGTATGGTATGTATGGGCAGGGGAGAGCATGAGTGTGTAACTGGAGACTGTATTGTATTCTCTGTGGGTCTGTGTGTGTGTGTAACTGGACAGTGAAAGACAGTTAGTTGTACGATGACCTTTGTACGGTGAGGTCGTGTTTGAGCTTAGTCATTAGAAGTAGACGCGGTCAGTAGTAATTGGGGTTCAGGATTTCTAAGCTAATAGTGTGTTTGTACTAAATAAAAGAGCTTTTGAGTTTCTTCAAAGGATTGGTGTTAATTTCGTTATCAGTGTTTCTGTTGTGATATCTGTTAGTAGATAAAAGACGACGGAAGATAAAATTACATTGTGATAATATATATATATATATATATATATATATATATATATATATATATATATATATATATAGGGTTGTTAAATTTATTAGGGTTATAGATATGTTTAAGATTTCAATATGCAACTTAAAAAATGATTTTAATAAATACAATTTCAAATTTGCTCTAATTGTTATTAACATATTGGTTAACTTGGTTTTTCTCTCATAGACTTAACGAGACAATGGCCACATTAAACAGACACGCAGTAACTGGATTATGTTTCATTACACTGGCTGCCTCAAGCCTTGCCACCAACATCGGCATACTAACATATTACATGATACATGTAAGTACAGCTGTGGTACATTTTCATGTTTTTAAATTAGCAGCACGTTTACATTCCTTGACGTGTAACAGGAGGTGGATAAATTGGAACTTTATATTTTATTGTGCAGTTCCTAGTACTTCGAGCTAAAAATGGATAATGTCATAAATAAGAAAATAAAATGTTGGATGTCCACATGTTCTTACTTAAGAAAGATGTGAGCTCTTCATTAATCATTCGTCCATGCTTATGACGAGTTAGCTAAACTAAACTAGACAACAAGTTTTCGGTTGTATACATTCTTCGAAACAAAGTTGTCAGAATGGATATTTCATATCTACATCTAGATAATTTTCAAGCTCTATAGATATAAAAAAAAACATGTTCTCGCTATATATTTTATACATCTTCTATATATTGGGTTAACTTGATATGTAGGCTTTCCGCTTGCCAAAAAAATTACAAATGGATCTGTCCAGATTTGTAGTGGAGGTTTTTTGAAGTTGATTTTATCTATTTTAAACTAATCAAATGGAAATCAACACTTGATATTTCGGCACCAAACGGACATTTTCGTCTTTCCTTATGAAAATCTAATAAAGATTAGAGCTATGGAGCGTCAGTTGTATTTATTTAACGTCATTACATTAGGGGCGATTTTCCGGTGGTTGATAGAAAAGATAGAAGAACGTAGCGAATTTATAATGAACATATATATTTTGTTTATTACCTTATATTGTTATGTTTATAAACTATTTACTAATAGGCCTATGTTTAATTTTAACTGTTGGCTCACTGTCTTAAGTTAATATACTAACACTTTTTAAACCTTATGCGTGTTTGTGTGTTCAAAAATAAAAAAATCATACATTATTCATATATATTGCACAAATATTTAGTTAATTGTCCTATATTTCGCTCATAACATTTTAAAATTCTCATTCAATGTTGAGCGGTGGTTTTATCTGTTGCCTTACATAGCCTTTGGTAAATTAGAGAGAAAATAAGGAGGGGGTATGTAGTTTCATTGATCGTGCATATTGTCCACTCAAAATCATTTTGCTTGCTAGCTCGAATGTGTAATTTGTTTTGTAAATTTAGCTTCCATTTTTTTCAGGTTTTCACTTTCCTTACCTATGAGTACCTCAGAAGGAAACATGTAAGTTACGTTTTTTCAAAATTTATCTATGTGTATTTAATATTTTTAGAATATGCTTTTGGTAAATAAATGATTATAAAATTCTTGGTAGGCACCACAAAATATATATAATACAGAAAGCGCATCACTATTTAAAAAAAAGTTTTCATAATTTTGCACTTAATTTAATTGTTCTGATAGTAATTGTGTAGCGAATTTGTTTAGATTTATTTAAAAGTGTATAATCTTTCCTTTATTAATAAGTTCATCATTTATAGATCATGTACATATAGTTATCGTATTATTAATCAGTTCTACTATCACACCCATTTATAAGTGAAATAAAATACACACATTAGTATACTTTAATAATGACTTAGTAAGTCTGAAGCCATTTATAGACATTTGGCATTGTCGGTGAAATAGTGTGCTCGTTGAGAGGGTACAAGAATGTTGTATAAGTTAGGTTATAAAATGATTATTTGTGCTAATTAGGTTGTCCCTGTAAGGATGAGATGAAATCTGGTAGATCCTATGAACCACTAATGGGACGGTTTTTATGGTTTCCTTCTTTCAGCCCCACACATAGTCGATAATGCAAAGGCCATAGAGACACCACGGGAGATATATTGGGAACTTGAACCAAGTTTAGTTTAGTCAGTTTAGTCCATAGGTTTAGCTAGAAAATGCTATTCATGCAGATTGATGGTTTACTAGTCATTTTCAGTCTGAATAGTCAAAAAGATTGTGCACGACGTACATTGCTCAAGTACTTATGATTTGGATCGAAAAGTCAAGAGTTTCTTTGTTTTAAAAAAAAGCTCTTTTCTTCTATCAGGAAAATGTTACAATAACGATAGACACACGCACAATTGGATGTACATGATGTGTATCAGAGCAAAAAATGGGTCACTGAGCTTGACCCATGACACATATGAACCATCAAGTTCATGACCCAGACCCATCATGACCCATGACCCATTGGTTTTTTTAGTGTCGGGCGGAGACTACGGATGGGTCGTGGGTCAGGGAACATTGACCCATGACCCATGTGACCCATTCAATTTTGAGACCCATTTGACCCATTGACCCATTACTTGCTCTGATGTGTATAGCATAGCTAGTAGATGAATATAACCTACTTACAGTACGTATTAGAAATAAATGTCAATAACAAGTGTACTCATATCATCCACAGTGCAGGGCCCTACTCTTAGCGGCGTGGACCAGAGTATGTATTCTTGTATTACTTTTTTTTTTAGTTTTTCGTGGCCCTTGGCAGAGCCCTTATATTACGTCATCATATGATTTTATTTAATAACGAGGGAGGTGCGGTGCCAAGACGTTGTCCGATTTGTCTATCTATAAGAGGACGGATGATTAAGGTTAAATCACTCGACTGGTGGTGATCAGCCACTGAGCCACTTAAATAGATGTTTTATTTTCAGTTTAGATCGATTCTCAGTATTATTATTATTTTTATTTGGGGCAATAGTTTTCAAAGTAATGGATCTCTTCTTGCTATTGCTTTGGCATGAAATAATGGTTCGAAAAATGTTAAATTGTTGTCTTTGTCGTAATATGATATAGAGCAGTGCTTATGGTTGTGATAAGCGTTAGATATGGGGGGGGGTCCTAGATAATTGCACTCTTCTAATTAACAACTTTTTTTAATGAGTAAATAATTAGAGAAGATACATTTCTACTGTAATTGATTAATTTTTAAAATTATAGATGAATAAATTGATATGATCATTTGAACTGTATGAGAGGTTTGTATTTTCTCATGAAGAAAAATATCAATCTACATTGATCAGTTTCCTAAAGTGATTTATAATATATTATCATATATTGTCACATATTATCATATATTATCATATATTAAGTGCAATACGTCAATTAAAACGTATGTAAAAACGATGTGTTATTTTTTAATAATATTAATACAATGTAATTAATAGGACCTTAGCACCATACATTCGTATTTTTTCTGATATTTAAATTTTGAAAAAATATGTATTGCATTTGTCGAGGTATTGGTTTTATATTTAATTCAGCATAAAGATTAGCTTGATAATCTTGTTATATTACGTCAAATTTGTTATTTTATGTAAATTTTACATACACATCGATGTCAAATCCTACACATTTTATTTTTTGTTTTAGTTATTCTGCTGTGGAAAGAGTCCCATTGATACTCACCTACAAAATGAACCTGCAGGTAAATTTTATTTTCAGTAAAACGTCTACATCAAGGATATCATCTCTTGATGTCGTACGTGGCTACAAAAAATTAATTATGTCACAAAATTGAAAGAACCTATTTAATACAGTTCTAAAATACTGAATTTTCGAAATAACATTTCGGAAACTATAATTCTGTTAAACTTAACATATTATATTAGGTCAATTACAATGATTAACGGACATTTTCAGTGTATGTACTTGTCCAAACTCTCTTTGTCTTCTAATATCACAGAAATATATGCAGTATTAGACTATATCAGATCACTTCTTTGTTTCATCAGTACATGGCTTAATGATGTTTTAATTATTATCAAGTCTTCATGGTTTTCTATTAACACGCATGTATTATTTCCCAAATAAGCTTAAAACTGTGGTAATCTGTTCTTATTTTTTTTTTTTTTAAACCAAGCACAATAATTTATGTTTATCAGTAATGAGGAAATAAATAATATAGGTATTTTTTGCGCGCCATTGCCAGCATGGGGGTGTAGTGTGCCCCACCAGCATTGTTGGGGCACTGATACATCTGCCATGAAACAGAGCGGAGGGGGGGTGCCCGCTATCATCTGTGGATGGCAGAAAGATGGGGTTTAATCATCGCAACCTGGCCAGAACGACAGGGTGTGTTGCTGCCGATCAAACCAGAAATAAGCAAAGAAAGGGTTTTCTGCCACTCGGACAAGAGGGGAGGGGAGTGGCCAGTACCCCAGCCCGAAATGGCAGGCTGCGCAGGTGTGCTGAGTGGGACAGGTGGAAGGTGTTGTGTGCCGACCACATCCGTCACCACCGCAAGCTGATACTGCGATCTCGGATAGTCCTCACTGACCACAGTACCCCCACCCTCGCATAAGTAAATGTGTCTATTCCTGCAGAGATCCCCATGATCCATCCCCGTGGATCATGGTATGTCTCTCAGACCAGGAAGGAGAGTTCACAAAATATCATGCCAAAATATTCTGTGATACTCTCCGAAACAATATTAAGTATTATCCATTCTGGATATGGCCGTCGCGCTATGTAAAATAGATTTTGTATCTAAATCCAATGTAGATATAATTTATGTATTGTAAATATAGTTTGTGTGTATTGAATTTTATTTTATACTTGAATATTTATTTCTTACTTTTCATTAGTTTAATTAAATCTTTTTTTCTTCCTTCTTTAGAACTATTTGATGTGTCCATTGAATTGGCAAATATTTCTGTTTAAGCAAGCTTCTCTGGACAACAGCTTTTATTATGCTTGAATGGATTGAATTGGATACCATTCTTGAGTGAAAGCGAATCTTCGATCAACTGCATGGTTGACACATTTCATTGCAATTGCTTTCATGTCTATTCCAAGCATTTGATATTACAACACTCATTGAAAATAGCTTCCTAGTTGGTCAACTCTTCGCTTACATTTACTATAGTAACTTAAATGTTTCTATAACGCTATATTAAAGCCACATTCATATTTCATGGTATCCGTCCATTGATATAAAATTTTGATAATATATTTTATGTGATAATTTGTTTCCAAATATTATTTCTTTCTGTGATAAAATACAGCCTTAAATTTTGTGGAGGGAATGAAATGATTTTAAAGGCCTTGCTAACCTATGACGTTACTTAGGTAGCACCACCTCCATATTTTGTCACCTGGTGTACTGTATATAGTTGTTTGGTTAACGCGTTGTTTTTTATTGACATATCTCAAACTTTTAGACTGTGACGTGCTACGATTTTCAAATAAAAACTCCAATATTGTTGTATTTAACCAGAATACATTAAATTAAAAACAATACAACCATAGGAACTATTAAAACGGAATTGGAAACGATAACTCATCTAATTTGTGTTTAGAACTAGGTTTTTTCCCTTTACTGATTATTTTATGCAATACATTGTGACAGTTGTACATTTATATGTTTTATTTTCCAAATAAAAGTTATGAATTATTAGTTTAAGTTCTCATCAACTTTAATTATTTTCTTTGGCTCAGATCACTTTTTTTTTTCAAAATTAAGTTTTTGTGAAATGTATGAAACTACAAAGACCTTTAATATTTACAAAGTATGCCAGAGCGCACACAATTATGGATGTCTATATAGCTCTTGTGAACTTTAGGTTTATATAATAAATGTTACAGATTTTTAATAATCTTCCACAAAACGTATTAAGTCTTAAACCAAAACAAAACTAAAATTCGTTACGTTAATGTTAGGCTTTCCTTTGATTCACCATAGGTCAATCTCAAACAAATACTACAACAAAATAAATACACATAAAGAGAAATAATTGTATTTTATTTAAGACTAATATTTCTGTAATAGTTAACATTAAATAGAAACATATTTAAACAAAACAACCCATCTCAGTTGATATTTTTATACACAAATTCTAAACATCTTACCAATAATTTTTAATAAAACAATTGCCATTTTTTTAATAAATAAGTACACTGAATATTAACCCTTAAATGTATTTAACATTTTAAATCATACATGTATTTTATTAGTCTTTATTGTTTTTTTTACTATAAAAAATATCTTATAATTAAATATACTTTGTCAAAATGCCATTTTTATATATTAAAATACTGTACAAAGTTGTATTTTTTCTCTATATTGAAATGCCATTTATATTCGATTTACACTGTGTCCAAATTCCATTTATATCGAAATGCTACTTCATACTGCCTTCCAATTGATCAAAATGTATAAAAAAGTTCTTCAATATTTTTGTCCTCAATTTTGTAATTGTTTCATATTTTTTAAACTAAAATTATTACCTCTGTTTTCTTTATTTTTTCATACATTTATCAACGAAGTATTTTCTCAGTGTAAATCATTTATTTTTGGAGAACTTTCCATTTAATTACTGTGTACAAAGTTTATTATTTTTTTAAAAACTATTAACATATTATCTAGTCATACTTTTCTACAAAACAATTTCAAATATTTTTACCTGTGATTAAAAAAAATTGAAAAATACTTTACTTTACGAAACCATTTTGTTTTCTTGCATTTTTCTTTTAGTTATTGTTCTACTATACGTATTCTAAATTATTTTCATGAAAAAGGATTTTGGTAAAACTGTTTTGTAAATATTGTTTAAATTGTTAATTACATGAATTGCTATTTTCAGGTCTTTTGAGTCCGTAGGAAGAGATTTACATAAATTTCGGGGGCCCTAAGAAAAGACTTCAAGTAATTGTGGGGGCCCTAAGGAAAGACTTCAAGTAATTGTGGGGGCCCTAAGAAAAGACTTCAAGTAATTGTGGGGGTCCTAAGGAAAGACTTCAAGTAATTGTAGGGGCCCTAAGGAAAGACATCAAGTAATTGTGGGGGCCCCAATGGGAGAAATAAATAATTAGGCATTGATGGGCTTCTGGGTATTTCCAAACTTTCCTATATCGGCTATTGGCCCTAATTTGCATGAACTTTACGAATCTATCCAGCTTAGTAGAAGTATGATCTTATGGTTGATATGACTGACATATACATATTTGGAAAAAAAATCTTAACCACAAGTGGATTTTTAAAGTCCTATTACGTCTGTATAGTAAAATCGATAGATTGAGATAGTGCAGTGGTAGCAAACCTTGTTGGGGCCGCATGTCCAAAATTCAACAAAAATAACCACTTATTTATAGCAAAGTGCAAAAACTCCAGTAAGGATTAAAGGAAGTGATATTTTAGTCGTGTGCCAACTGTTGTGGCTCTGCGTGCCTAATGTGGCACGCGTGCAATAGGTTCGCCACAATTGACAAGAGTATTCTTAATTTTCCTTCTGGGTCCCTAGGAAACGTAGAGCTTCTCCATCTCCATTTATAAATATGTGTGTCAAGTGGACATTACATGATCGTATGAATGATGGGAATACAGTTAGGATCTGCACGGCATGTATACTTGATTAATAATGTAATAAACTATCAAGGAACATGAGATAAAATTATTATATATAAAGGAACCTAACATTGAATACTTTGATTACTTACTGAATACCTAATGTATTAAATATTACTTATCGATTTATTTATTTTTTTGTTTACTTTTGCATCAAAATATTTAATAGGAAACATTTAGAAAAAACAAACATTGTAAATAAAAAAAAATGATTTCAATAAGTTTACCAAAATTAATGTAGAGAAAGCAATATTTAGATAATATGTTAATTTGTCAAATGATTTAGTTAAAACGTAAAATGTATATTTTTTGAGTCAAAATATTTACTCATTAAAATGCCTTGGTTAAAATGTTTCTTATCAAAATGTTATCTTTTATTCCAAATAATTTACCACAAGTCAAACCATTTTTCTCTGCTACATTATTCTAATGAATACAATGTTAGTATGAACGTTAATTGTCAAAATTTGACTAATTTGAAAAGTGCTACGGATGCACTTCTAAAACGGTTGATGTTTCACCATTGAAAATATATTTTAAAAGTATAATATTTACTTACGTAGACAATTATTGAACCATTTCTATGATCTTAGTTTTGTGCACAATATGTGGCTTACCTATTATCATGTTTTATACTATCAAACTGTAACTATAGTTGATTTTAATGTTGACATATACGTTTCGTTTAATTAATAATGTATACTGGTAAAATGAATTCGATCTCTTAAATGCATTTAGACTAATGTTATATAAAATGTTATTTTTGGGGAAAAAAAGCTTAATAAAGAGTAAATTAAAAATGAAATTTCTGTTACAAATGTGTCTGTTTTGAAAAGAACCACATGAACTGTTGTGTATTGCAACCTGATTTCGCCCAAGTTTACCGTCATTGCGCTTAATTAAGCTGTTTAGGTGGAGGGTTGTGGGACAAGCAAGCATAGAATGCTAAAATATATAGGGTACATTACTATAGTCCTTATAGTTAACATACATTTTACAGCTATCAGATTTTTAAAAATACAATTTGTGATAACACAATCATTATAATTCATAAGAACTTCAAAACTCTATAATATTAATTTTTTTTTTTTACTTTATAGCACAACATAAAACTGTACTTATATTTTAATTAAAGCCAAGGGAAAGTACCTATTTCTTTTTATATAAATACATGTATAATTTTATGAGTTATCTTTCCCAATAACTGGCTCGAATTTTGAAAACATTGACGAGTCATTTTATAATAATTTCTAGTGTCACATATTTTTACAAGGTAAATAGGGACTTTTTAATTTTTTTTTTTGCGATGTTTTACTGTGCGGCATTTTTTGTAGAATTATTCCCACATAAACAAATTCATTATATAATTAGTGTCTATCTAAAATGAATGTCATTTCTAGAATGTTCACGGTCTGTAGCAAGCAGAGCCGGCCCCAGGCAATTTGGCGCCCTAGGCAGTCATCTATTTGGACGCCCCCTTCTGCATGAACAGTAAAGAGTGGGAAATTGAAAACCAGTACAGACACCTAGAGCCATATTACAGGGAAAACCTAAAAATTAAGATACGACTTTTGCAACATATGCTTCTGGGCCTCAGATAATTCATATGAAAATTGAGAGAATGAAGAGGAAACTCAAATGAAACCAAATTTTATTTAATAATTTAATATGTTTTGTTAAGAATTTAGTACTGTCAATGTAATAAAACTAATAAAATTTAGAATTAATTGTAGCATTAAAAAAAAAGAAGTATATATATATATATATATATATATATATATATATATATATATATATACAGTGCCTATAGTATGATATGACAAACAGATGCTAAAATGTAGTTCATGCAGTCATGCTGTTATATGTTTTAGGTGCATGTATAGCCTGGTAAAAATGAGTCCAACTCCAAGTTCTTTGTCACTTTGTGTGTTCTTTAGTTTATATTTTATAATTTAACTGGTCTTGCCTTTGCTTCTGCAAATTCTTGAACAACTAATTCGAGGTCAATGTCTGCCGCAATTTCTTTTTCAATCGACATAATTGAAAGACTAACTAAACAATTATGAGTCATGTCGTTCTCAGATAATTTTTTTATGATTTTAAGTTTTGAAAAACTGCGTTCTTCTGGTGCAACCGTTACTGGAAGTGTCAGCAAAATTCTCAATGCAACAGTCAAATTTGAAAAAAAATTCACATAATCCAGTTTTGCAGACATATTGCAGGAGTTGATATGGAGTAGTTATTCCTTCTCCTTCCGTCCGATGGGAAATACAGATAAGTTCATCACAGAGTTGTATAGCATCGATATCTTTGCAATTGCCATGTGTTCTTACTCTCTCTAAATCTTGGCATTTTTTCAGTAAATTCTTTGGCAATTCTTTTGAAAAGACTATTAATGTTATACGGAAATCCAAAAGTCTCTGATTAGTCAAGTGCTACACCTTGTAGGATTTTGCTAGTGACATTGACTTCATAAATCCGATATTTTCCCAGCAATCGCATAAGCATCTGCTCGGGTTTTGGTTCCAGTAACGCCTTCCAAATTTTCGTCATCTGACAGTGAAACTAATGCATCGTAAACTGGACCAAGTTCATACCGCAAAACATGCAGCAACTCTGGTTTCCCATCTGGTTTCACTTAGTGGTTTTAATGTGAGTGAGGGCAACTGTTTCAAAAGAACATTCCACTTGTGAGTGGATCCAGCAAAAAATACATACACACTTTGAACAATTCCAAAAAAGTTTACTGCTTCAATGCAGCATTTGGCAGCATCGTTAACAACTAAATTTAAAGTGTGTGCATTACACGGGACGCAGAATGCGCGAAGATTAATACCCAGAATTTTACGCTGAACGCCATTATTCTTTCCACTCATGTTTGCGCCATTATCATATCCCTGTCCTCTTATATTTGAAAGAAGCAAACCATGTTTTTCAAGTGCCGTGCTCAAGACCTCAGTCATACCTGCACCAGTTTTGTTTTGTAACGGAATAAATTCTCTGAAATGTTCGCACACGTCTACTCTTCCTTGCTGATTTTCATCTTTCTCTAACGTTGGGACAAATCGGATGATAAGCATCACCTGCTCAACATGGCCTGCATCCAGTAATATTGAGAAATATTTTGCTTTTTTAGCATCCACAACTATAATGTTTTGAACATGAGTTCCTAGTAAATTGATAAGTTCGTTTTGGATATTTTTGTCCAGGTAGTGAACATACTTTATTTGCGTTACACATTGTTTGTTGAGGCTTCTTCTAAGTTAGTGAGCGCTAATAGGAGTTTGTTGATCTGTGTCTAAACTATACGATGGCAAGCAAATGTAGGTCGTAGTTGCCTAGATTGGAACAGTGATGTTGCCTTGATTGGATTGATCCAATTTCAAACTTCCTTAAAAGACAACTATCAACACTTCCTGGAGTAGCGGTTCCTGGATTTTATTATTCACTGTTTATATAAGGTTATAAGTGTACTGTGTACACAGGCATAGCCTAATGATATTTTTTTTTGAAAGTTTTTTTTCCCTACAATTTGGCGCCCCTAGCAATTTGGCGCCCTAGGCAGCAGCTGCCTATGTCGCCTATGCCTAGAGCCGGCCCTGGTAGCAAGATATTGTTAGCGTGTATAACATATTTAACCCGTTAATGTCATATTTTTTTTAATTGTTACTACTTTTAACTCATTTTTAAAAGACACTATTACTTCAGGAATCGAAATAGGAATTGAAAATATGAATCGAGAATCGGAGAGTCGGAATCGAGAATCGATGTTTTAGGGAAAATAAGGATTAAATCGAGATCGTTAAAAATGTTACAATGTTCCAAAACCAGTCTGTACGCGTAAACTAAACGGTATCATCAGCACTCATAAATGAACATTGGAATGGTGTGCATAATATGTATTTAGTGGTGCTTGTGTTCTGTATTTGTATGTGTGGCTTTGCAAACCTTATTTGGCGTGAAATTATATTATTGCGATCTGATCGCGTCAAAATATTGTCGATTCTTCAAGTTCAAGGACACATTATTCACGCTAATCTTTTCTTTGTATCGCGATGTCGCCAACTATTGACGAAATTAAAATTATCCCCTTTTCCTATTCTTTTATTTTCTTCCAGTGATTTTTCGTTAATGAAAGAAGACTATCGGCATATTGAATGGTTTAAAAAATATTTTAAAAAATGTGATAGTTTTTCATTCTGCAATAGCCGAATCCACCTATCTGATTTCAGCATTATTCACAATAAAGAGCTGTTTTTCTTCAGTTTACCAGTAAATATATTTTTGAATACTATATAAAAGAATTTTTTCTTGCATAGAGAAATATGTTTACTTCATTTAGTGTTTCTAAAAGTATGTCACAGAATGAAATAATTTTTATTGAAACATGTCAGTTCTTGTAGTTCCACTGAGTAGGTTACTTTTCAACCGTAATGTTATTTTCAAGTATTTGTTTGGGTAATGTCTATTGTCATGAAGTTTCAAATGCAGGTAGTTATGTGTATCTGTGTGTGCGTTTGTGTTTGCTTATGTCTATATATGAGGATGTACCTGCGAAAAGAGTGACAATTCTAGGATGCAGAGCACATTTGTCTCTCCAGCTCTCTCTCTCTGTCTCTCTCTCTCTCTCTCTCTGTCTCTCTCTCTGTCTCTCTCTTTCTGTCTCTCTCTCTCTCTGTCTCTCACTCTGACTCTCTCTCTCTCTCTTTCTCTCTCTCTCTGTCTTTCTCTCTGTCTCTCACTCTCTCTGTCTCTTTCTCTGACTCTCTCTCTCTGTCTCTCTATCTCTCTCTGTCTCTTTCTCTCTGTCAGTCTCTCTCTCTCTCTGTGTCTCTCACTCTCTCTCTGTCTCTCTCGCTGTCTCTCTCTCTATGTCTCTCTCTCTGTCTCTCTCTCTGACTTTCTCTCTCTCTTTTTCTGTCTCTCTCTCTGTCTCTCTCTCTCTGTCTCTCTGTCTCTCTCTATCTGTCTTTCTCTCTCTTTGTCTCTCTCTTTCTCTGTCTCTCTCTGACTCTCTCTCTGTCTCTCTGTCTCTGTCTCTCTCTCTCTCTGTCTCTGTCTCTCTCTCTCTCTGTCTCTCTCTCTCTTTCTATGTGTGTGAAAGTGTATAAATGCGTCATTCTTTACGTTAAATAAACCAAAACTATAAAACTAGACAGGTTTCTTAGTAGCGGCTTAAAAAAAAAAGTTGTTTTTGTGAAATACTCGCATAAGTTACCTTTCCTTAACATTGCATTAGTACGCGGTAGGAAAAAAAGCCCATTGTTCGTATCCTGTACGGTATAGGTGCGAGCTTTCACATCCGTAAACAATGGACATTTGCTCCGTTTTCCTAAGGAAAATTTCTGTGTAATCAATTAGCGGTGTCACTTTATAGATGGTATAAAATGTGAGATTATGCGCAAAACTTTTCAAAAGTCAAAACGAACTAACAGACTTAACTTAAAAGTAGAGAATTAATCAATTTACCATCTTCGTAATTGAAGTGGTGTTTAATAATGTACCTAATAGTCTTTACAGTCACAGCTCTATTAATCCAGTCTGCTGAAGGAGGTAAGCTCTCGTTCATTGTAGAGCAATATAAGTAAACATTAGTATAAACTTTTAGAAGATAGACATATGTTCTCGTTTTTCTAAAACATTATTACAACTGTAGTAAATGATCCAATTATTTCTAAAACATAATTCATGTAAAATTTTTCATGCGTTTAAAAAAAAAAAACATCAATTATTGTTGTGTGTGATTTAGACTTGAAATTATTTTACTGGTCTAACAGCCTAAAAAGCATAAAGAACATTTACTAATGAAATAGACCAGAACAAAATCTCACGTAGAAGTAGCCAATTGAATATAAATAGTTATGTAGCGTTGGAACTAGACGCACAATTAAAATTTTAAAAATACGACGCTTAATCGTTTCATCAATTATTACACTCATATGTCACTCATATAAATAATTAACTTAAATAATTCTAACCGAGGTTCGAACCTAGGGCTTTCAGAACAGCAATCGAGCATCAACACCACAGTATCAAGCGTCCCACATGATGTATATATTGCCTATATTACAGCTGATTTTTCAAGACATGCGCCCACGCTTATATTTTTCAGTTCACCAAATTTGTATAAATATTTTTTATTATCTGAAGACGGTGTTTTCTCACATTGTCGTACGCGTACTTCTGGGGTAAGCTAAAAAATTTTGCGGGATACACGCTGCACCGTGCTAAAGCAAAAACCAATGAAATTAGGTGAAAACAGTGACCTAACAAGCAATTTATGCGTGGTTTTTTTATTTATCAATGGGTACTCAGTATTTATAAAATAGGGGTAAACATATGTCGAAAGCTATAGCAAATTTTAACTAAAGCAATTTTCCGCATTAAGATAAAAAAAAAAAAAACAACTTTTTGCTTGTGTTAATCATTTTAGATGATTGTCTGGATGGAGTGAAACTATGTACAAGCAAATATTTTTCAGTTATTGCGGAAAACTTATTTGACAAGGACATGGTTTGTCTGTAAGTACATTGATCATCATTGTCCACTTTGTGTTAAATTTTCAATATTAATTTTAAAATAGTTATGCTAATGCTCTATGCCTAGTAGCAATTAATGACTTACAAAAATTTCAGTTTCTTCATTCATATTTTTCGATATAGTTAACAGCAGACAGAGGATCATTTGAATAACTGAGAACGATTTTTTTTTCTTTTTCACTGAACACATTTTTTGAAGACATTATTTTTTACTCTTTTGAATAGGTTTCCTTTACCGGTGGAAAGAATTGCGTCTGAAATTCTGGTATAAACAGGGTTCCTCGGAACTACTCAAGTTAAAAAAAAAAAAAATTATTTGAAAAAAAAAATGATATAAACTGAAGCAGAAATGAACGCAGTCTAAAACGCAGTCAAAATATGTTCGCATTTAATAAGTTTATATATATATATATATATATATATATATATATATATATATATATATATATTGAAATTCTTATTCATCTTTTGCTACACGGCAGAGCAATCGACTTATATTTAAATGAAATAAACATCTTAACGTAAAGTTCTAGCGGCAAAGATTGTATGCATATAGTATGTACAAATGTATACCTATATAAATGTATTGTTGTTTTAAAATACTATACTATATATAATGTATTTATATAAACTGTATACTTGTTTTAAAATATTGGAATAATGTTATCATGGAGATAAGACAGTAATTGAGCTTCAGTTGAGTAATAAGTAAGAAGTTCAACCATGACATAATCTAGATATACAATTGAAGGCTTCCAAACATTTTCTATGAAATTGACACTTGGAATTTGGTCTGCTCCAGCTCTACCCTTATAATTATTAGGCATAGCCTCGCTACGTTACAATATGTAACATTCCGACAATCTTTACACGATGTAAATGTCTGTGTTGTACTTCTTTATAAACGCAGTGGTCAAATGTCGCTCTAAATGCGGGTCTTTAAGGAGTTTGGTTCCGCTCCCAATCAGCATGTCTTTTTTTTCTATTACTTAATTACTTTTCTTCACTAAATCCTTAAAGGTTTTCTTCAACGCGACTGTCTAAACTAGTTTTATTATTTAATTGTTTTATTATTTACAATTAGAAAAACCTGCTGAAGCTGGCTGAACGAAATTAGGCAGAAGGGATAACAAAAGAAATATACGAAATACTGCAATAGAAAAGAACATTTGGCCTTTATTGCCATGAGCACAATACGATATGAAACGAAATAACAAAGAGATGTACGAAATACCGAAATAGAAAAGAGCATTTATCTTTTATTGTTATGAACACAATACATATCATAGATTTCCTTGTACGACACATTTTTAATGTACGGACCATTAGCCAGATACATATCTTATGTTTCCTTGTACACCACTTTGCAGTGTACGGACCATTAGCCTGATACACATCATAGATTTAGTCTACGGACCATTAGCCTCATACATATCATAGATTTCCTATTGTATTTATAGTGTACGGACCATTAGCCTGAAGGAGACATAAGATAAAAAAATCTTTGAATGACGGATGCGAAAATTCCCTATTTTGGAATTTTGCGAACTATTTTTAGCCGAGCGAGGGAGACACATGGGCTGCTGAAGCTGGCCGAACGAAATCCGACAGAAGGGATAACAAAGAAATATACTGCAATAGAAAAAAGAACATGTGGCCTTCATTGCCATTATCACAATACGATATTAACAGACATAACAAAGAAATGTATAAAATACTGTAATAGAAAGTAATCTTTGGCTTTTATTGCCATGAACATCTTTAAATAAAACGCGTATACCGCACGATATGAAAACTACCAGAGGGAGACACGCGCTTTGGTTAGACGATTATGTATTTGAGGATTTTCTGGAATACGTCTCTCATCATCCTACAGCATGGCCACAGCTGTATAACAAACATAAGTAAGAGAAGATGAAAATCACAGTCTAAATTTAAAAAAAATCTATGAAGGGTGTGCCATAAGATGTAAAATTTGAGCCTTCAGTAAACATTTTCCATTGACCATTGTTGTGATTCCAACAGGCTGAAATTCAGATTATAAAAAAACAACAACTTGTCATCGTTAATGTCTTAGAATTAGTAATACAAATAATAGCGTGTGAATCTACATTAATTGCCCAAGTCTGATAATAGTACATAAACTATGTTTATATTATAGGTAAAAATAAAATCAGTATAACTTGCGTTGGGTTCAGAGTAATACTACAGAAATACCTTATTTATTGTACAATTAATTTGTTCCTCTGATACATTTTTCTTTCTTTTAGATCTACAAAAGATTTTATAAAATGCGTGTATAGGCAAAATTGCTTCACTTCTCAGACAGAAAAAGTACAATTTTATCAATCAATTCACGAAAGATTGAATAACAACTTTGGACACTGTGGTCAGTATGTGTAATATTTATTGAATGGCTTTTGTTTTATTTACACTTATGAAATTTATTGTCTTTGATTGTATTACATTGTATTATTGCATCAATGCATTTTTTACATTGATATATACTTGATATATAACTTCTTGAAAAATAAAGCTATTCGTTAATATTTATTTTATACAATATTAATAAAAGTTTCTTTAATTTCTACTGTAAAGTAAATTTCCTTTAGCCCAAATGGGTCATCGAAGCAGATGAAGTGTAGAATTCATCTGTTTCTATAACCTTAGCATATGAAGGGATTGTGTGGTTAGCACAACGCCCAGCCGCCTTTATTTCCCCAACTTAAGTCAGGTACCCATTTAAAGCTTGGTGGACTTGTGGGACGATTTTTAAACAAATCTCACCTGGACAAATTCTATGGGTCTCACCAAGGATCAAACACAGGACTCTCAGGTAGACAGTCGAGTATCTACACCACTCGGCCATCCGTACCCTCTATCTTCTACTATAGTTTGCCATTTACTGTTTTGTTTATGGTAGGAGAGTCTTTAGTATAAACATTTCACTCATCAGACCCTAATGAGTTCTAAGGCCTCAGAAAAGGTGCCACCATTTTTTTTGTGGCACAAAAGATTGCACACTATAATTCGTCGTTGGGTGGCATTTTGCCCATGATCACAAGTTCTAGAACCCTCTGACCGAATGATTCATAAGAATACAATATCTTCGACTCTTTAAACGTTAATTATATGCTAGACTTAGAGCAGACGTGAAAAAGCTGGATATCCGTAAAACAAAGTTTTCCTAAATGGCCTTTATGGTCATTGTATTAGTTACAGAAGTATAAAGTACACTACTAGAAATTTCTTAAATTTGATTACATTATTGATATTAGATCAATAATTAACATCAATTTTTTTTTATTTGTACGGATTTCAATAAACATTGCTAATAAAAAATGTTGGTGCATTTATTAAATTTATACAAAAAAATCAGAAATGGGAGTAAAAAAAAACTTAAAGAATGACCGTACGGCTTTGTCAATTTCTGCCAGAAATAGTTTATTACATAGAGAATACACAGCTAAACCCTAAATTACCGTTAAAATTATCCATATAGTCATCAGGATAATTTAAAAAAAAAAACAACCAATAACTCTAAAATGTAATCTAAAACTAATTATTTGTTTAATCTTAGGTCAATATAGTTTCAAAAAAATTATTATTATGTTAATAATTTCGCTAAAAAATATCACCGCTTAAAACATTTACTTTTTATCAACAGGATTCACTGCACAGCAGGTCATTAATGGTATGTATGGATTTTAATGAGATTTTTTTTTTAGAAAGAATGATTTTATTTATAATGTATTTACTATGAGCTCAAATGTTTTATCTATTTGAATATTTCAGATATTGAAACAAGTATTGTTCAACTAACCACTAAATCACCAAGTAAGAGCAGGAAATTTTCAAATAAAAAATAGTGCACTTTACTTGGAGTTAATTAAAGCTCATTGTCATAAAACGTTTTATATTATCCTGGTCTGGGAGACATGACATGGTCTATGGGGAAAATGTCATTGGGCATCTCTTAGCCACTGGTCTGGGAGACATGACATGGTCTATGGGGAAAATGTCATTGGGCATCTCTTAGCCACTGGTCTGGGAGACATGACATGGTCTATGGGGAAAATGCCATTTCGCATCTCCTAGCCACTGGTCTGGGAGACATGATATGGTATATGGGGAAAATGCCATTTAGCATCTCCTAGCCACTGGTCTGGGAGACATGACATGGTATATGGGGAAAATGCCATTTAGCATCTCCTAGCCACTGGTCTGGGAGACATGACATGGTCTATGGGGAAAATGCCATTGGGCATCTCCTAGCCAAGACTTAAAAAAAAACCTATTGCGAAGGTGGTTTGGATTTAACACAAATATACAAGCATATTAAACTAACACCTTTTTTCATATTTTTATTGTTAATAATAATTTCATATAATTAGTACGTTTGGAAATATTATGCAATTACATTTCATTAAATACTTACTTCACAATTACTGTTGTATAAAGTAAAACATGTTAAGATTTTAAAATATAAGAAAATTTAACGTGAAAATCAAAAATGATAGATCCTTTGTTTTATTGCAGCATTTGTATCAAAACAGACTACTCCTTCTATGCCAGGTAAGTATTGAGCAAAAACCTTTTATAATTTGGATAACAGATATTTGTGTCAAAATATAAAATAACGCATTGAAGATAGAATATAATATAATAATAGCGATTTGGGCGCTGCGTTAAATCGAAAGTAAAGAATTAATACAACAGTATTCCAGTTTAAAATACAATCATGAAAAAAAAATCGGATCTGCCCGAAACCAACAAATAACCTCGCCTGCCGATCAAGCCTAAGGGGATATAACTCTATGCAAATGTTTTGCAGGGTACAGCTAGTACTTTAAATATTCTTCTACCCACTAAATATATAATATTGTATCTAGAAAAAATATTCATAGAAGCTGTTCAATGCATTGATGTAAACTAATTCAGTCATCTGACTCAGATGAGTATATTTTAGAAGACTTATAATGGACGATATGGTTTAGATACCATTAACAGCTAAAGGAACAGTTTTTACGGTGCCTTTTATTACTACGCACCATAGTAAATTGTGCAATAGCCTTAAAGACTCTAACCATTACCTGAAATATCTGTTGAAGACCGAACCAGGGACCCTCAAGGACAAAAATAAAATCAATTTATTTGTAAATGGTAAAAATTTTAAGTACAATACATTATATTACATGTTTATGAATGATTCCATATTTAGTTTAAACAAGTTATAAAAACATAACATAAACTAAATAGTACATACTATGTTCTAGAATGCACTGAGAGAGTCAACTCTTGTCTTTACACATATCGTTTGAAAATACAAGCCGTTGAAAAAAAGCACGATCTTTCATGCAAGTAAGTGAATACGTTCTACAATTTGAATAAATTTACTTTTATAAACTATTTTAAATAACGAAATGATTTTTTCAAGAGCAAATTATTCAATTTCAAATGATAAATTCGCAATATTGTCGTCACTTACTTAATTGTTTAATAATGAATGATATTATCAGAGACTACCTAAGTCGTATTGCCATGATCGTTTCTTATTTTTTTTTTGGTCTGTGTCACAAAGGACAAACTCTTAAGTGACCGAACACTCCAATAAATACTAACAGGAAAAAAATAGAGTTCTGCTTAAACAATAGGACATATATTTCATTATCCTTTCTCAAATGACAGTAACTCGATGTAACCTCGACGATTAATTTATTACTCTCTAGGTTCAAAAACCCTACCTCCAGTGCCGCCGAGAAAGGGGGCGGAGGGGGCAAATGCACAGTTACCCGGCGAGTTTTAGGGGGCCCGACTGAGCTGGCCAATAATCTTTTGAAGATATTATTATGAACACGAGGGGGGGCGTGACAGCCCTGCCCAGGGGCCCAAAATTTCTTTCGGTGGGCATGCCTACAGCCTAGACACCATAACTGTATCTGGTCACTTATATACAATTAATGATCCATTCACTAAATCAAAGCCGCTGTCCAACGTAATTCCCGTATCCTCGTTCCTTCGTACCCAGTACCCCGAATGTCTTCTCGTCGTTCTATACCTCTATATACCTCTATATACCTCTATACTCTAATGACTATATGTAAATTGACAGCTCTCAGGAACAATGTTTTGGTTGTTGTTAACTGAGCAGAACAAAATTACGCAGATTATTTTAAGGGCGTGCTCTTTTTTTACTTTATTGATTACATTATATCCTATAATTTTCTACAATGGGATTACATTATTTTAAACTGTGGTCGTCAATGAAAGCTTCGAGTAATGTTGCTTTTATCACTGCAATCTAAATCTAATTTTCAATCTATTAAAAATTAAGTTATTATATATGTAAAACAATATGTATATGATATTTGAAAGGTATAATATCTTTTTTTATATTTTAATGATATATTGGGCTATACAACTTAGGGATAATATATGTCACGTTTAGAGGGCTTTAAAATGTTTACAATAATAAAAAAAATGCTTATGCAAGTTTGTGAACTTATTTTCCTTTGGTCTAGCTACAATATTTTGAAGTTTGAAATAAAGAAATTTAATTTGTTTTATTCATTCATCGTGATAGAATTAAGAACCGAAACCGCTATAAACGGAAGTCGTTAACATGTTAGGGATCATTATATGTAGATGAATGCAGTCTCCTGTTCTAATTAGCCAATATACAATTTAAGCACCTGCTATAGGCATTAATAGTAAAGGGCGTACCACAGAAAAAAAAAGTTCGCTAAATTAATTAACATTTTTTATATTTCTTAATAATCGAAACTAAAAAAAATGAAGAGAAGCACTCGCACGATGGCCACTTGATAATGTCTAAGCTTTTTCGACAGTATGCGTTTCTAGTGCTAACATGGTCACAGGGTGGCTATGTGAAGCTTTCCTAGTGAGCCACATACACAACATGTGGGTTTACAGTTGGAGCTCAAGACTAGGACATTCAGCGGCAAATGTCTCCAGTGGTGCATCATTTGCCTTTGTACTTTAGACTTTCATCAGGATGAAAGGTCGACTAGATAAAACTTGGCTTATTAATAATTTTCAGTGCCTAAGAAATAAAATCGTTTCCTTACAAGTATTTAAAAAAAAAATAAATACAAGTAAACCCATACATAACTGTATAGTTCGAGTCTGTGAAGTTATTTTGATGTATTATGATAAAAACATCTATTATTTTACATTAAATAAAATATGATAACATCTTATTATCTTATATTTGCATTTATATAAAAGAGTATTACAAATTGGCTACTGAAGGAAAAAAACGGTATGAAATGATACTACGCATTGGTCGTATAATAAAAAACTTCAAATTCATAACAACTCTTCTTTAAAACTTCTATTCTTTATAACTATTATTCTTTATAAAACTTTTATTTATAAATACTATTCTCTATAAATACTATACTCTATAAAATGTATTATGATCATCAACATTCATATGTTTCTTTGATGATATTAATACCGTGAAAAAAGTTATCCACTTATTATATGGTCTTTAAATTTCTTTTAATGATCTTAGCTAGCAAAATTATTTTTAAGACGATTACTCTTGCTAAAGATAATACATGTACATTCTATGCCATTTCTTACAAGGTGTAATTCATCAATACGAATTCTGCTCTTGATACGATACTGATATTTATTCCCTGATATTTAAAAATTTAAACAATGTGATGTAGCTTACAACATTAAAGTTTTAGAAATCATAATTGTGACAATCATAAATCATGTGCATATCGCATTTATTTCCCATTAGTGACATGGAAACGTTAGTGAAATGCGTAGTAAAAGAAAAATGTTCTCTGACTCAAAGTATGAAACAGCAAATGATAGATGGCACACAGAAAGCAGTTGACGCCCTTAAATGTCGTAAGTACTGAATCCTTGCTATTGGCATTAAGTTTTTGCTAACAATAAACAAACATATACATAAACCATACACACACACACACACGCACACACACACGATAGTTGCAAATGTAGTATTAATAAACGGTTTATACCAGTTTTTCCTGTTACATCAATGATGATAGAGAAAAACGACCTACATTTAATATAGGTCATCAAAAACTATAACATGAGTGACCTCCTGGGACGGATGGTCGTGTGGTAAAAGACTCGACTGTCGACCTGAAGGTCCCTGTTTCGATCTCCGGTAAGGACCAGTGGATATTTCAGGTCATGGCTTTAGTCCACACTATATCTCCCGTGGTGCCTCCATGGTCATTGCACTATCGTCTATGGTGGGGATAAAAAAAGGGCACCATAAAAACCGTCCTATAAGTGGTTAATAGTATCTAAGATATTTCATCTCATCCTTACTTCGCACACACACATCTCCTCGGAATCAGCTCCGTTCAGTTACATTTAAAAAAAAAAAAAAAAAAAAAAGAAATCTAAGTAAATGAAAATGTGTTCCACTATATACAAATTATATTGTCTTATTAGAGTAATATATTAATTTTGTTTTAAACCGAAGAATACATTAAAAAATCCGATTTATGTCAAATCTTTTATATTTCTGTTTCTCGATCATCTTTTATTGAATGAACAGTGTGGATTTAGGATATCTACATAATCAGTTTGAAACATTGCACAATAATACATTCAACAATGTGAATTTAAAATTTCCTCATACCAAGCAAAATTGCATTCTTTTTTTTTTTAGATATAGGAGTGATTTCTAATAATTCTTTTAAAACGAATAAAGAAAAATAGTACATGTAAGACTTGATTTACATCTTTTTGACGACAGTTTATTCAGAAGTACAAACTTTGTAATACTCCCCCATCAGAAGTATGTTAGGGTTTTAAAACATCTTAATTAAAGTAACGCTTTACTAATATTACATTTGTTTTATTAAAGTCGCTTAGGATAAAACTGTGGTTTTTAGTTAATAAATTGCTCGAATATCATCGAGACAGCACAAGGGGTTTCAATTTTAAATCACGGTAAAAGTTATTCAATGTTTCCCGTTGTGCATTCATAGCCATCGGACTATAGGCAATGGTTAGATGAAAAATTGGTAACTACAATAACGATTCCAAAAGTGGTAAAACAGAATTCAAGAGATGAACACATTACCTTTTTATGAGCTTAAGAAAAATAAATGTGTGTCTTAATTTTCGTGTATTTTTCTTTTCTTCAGCTTTTACAATGTCTCAACTCCTTGACCGTGAGTATTTTAATTAAAAATTCATAGCAATAACTTTTATTAGAAAATTCTATAACAGTTTTACATTTTTTACAAAATAGTGAAAACAATGACTGTACACTTTTGAGAAAGAAAATCACAAATGCATTTACGACGTTATCTTAAAAAAATCTTAATTTTTAGAATAAAAAAATGTTGTTTTTTTTTAAATATTTAAGATCTGTTGTGTTTTATTTGAATTTATTTGTGGTCTTTAAGTTGAAATATAAATAATATGTTGAGTTGACCTGAAATGTGAATAAATAGCTAGATTTATGTTGTTTTACGTACTTTTTTTTTCAGGCTACAATAATTCTTCACCAATAGCGACACCAACAAATGTCTCATTGATTATAGCAGTCATTGTTAGTTTATTGTATCTTAAGAAATTTGTTTAATGATGTGTAAATAAAAAAAAATATGTAAAAGAAGGCAGAAGATGATATGATATTGTAAGCCAAATATTACATAAAGATAAGCTTTTGTGTATATTGTTTAGTACACGTAACAGCACGCATGATTGGGAAAATGTAAAGAGTTTTAAAAGTAATTTATGTGTTAGGTGGGTGTACAGACACAAGTTATCAGAATTCTTCGTGATGAAAATTGTCACATGATGGGGTGAATGCCGGAACAGGAGGTCAAGCTGTTAGAGAAATGAGAGTTTAGTTAAAGAAGGATGCTAAATAAATTTAAATTTCCATGTATTGTTTTTGTATGTATTACAGTGATCGTAATAAAAGGCTTTACTGTTCATATTGTATTTGTATTAAGTTGTTTTTTTTTAAATAAAACCCAAATCCTTACTCTATATTTAATTAAACATATCGCCATGAGGTCATATAGTGCAGATCGATGTGAGGAAACATAGTTTTTGTTTACACTTACTGGTAAAAAGTTGGTCGAAAATGTTTGTTTAGGACTTTGTGACGTCTTAGCAATGGACACAAGTTATATGTGACGTAATTTTTACACTCATCAAATCCCCCCTTGATTATAACCCAGCTCTGACTAGCGAAGACGCAAATATGGATATTAATCACTTCCTTCGTTTGTGCCAGTGGCTAGAGTAGACACAAACCATTTGTCAATTAAACTCATGTGCAAACATGAGAAGTGTATGCTAGATATATTGTCGGTCTTTAAAAACTATTGATCATGCTTAGAGCAACAGAACTCAAAACTTACGGTAAAAATATTTTAATTTTAAAAATAATTAAAACACATATTTTAAACCATTAAAACACATATTTTAAACAAATTAGTACAATTTAAATATTTTTAAATAATTAAAACAAAGAAGTAATAAAAGATTATTTTTATCAGTTGACGGGGTCGAATAGTCCAGGGTCGAACTTACCAGGGGCGACGTATCGCGGGATCAAAATGGCAAGTCGAACTGTCCGGGGTAGAAAAATCCGTCGCTCATAGCCCAGTTCTGAAATCAGCCATTGTGCTGTACACCTCAATATCGTTAAAGATTTATTTATACTTCAACCAAACAAAAGTGAATTTAACAAAAAAAAGAAGAAAAAAACAGAAATAAGCTATGTGATTCCTTGTTAAACAAAACAAACAGAAATAAGCTATGTGATTCCTTGTTAAACAAAACAAACAGAAATAAGCTATGTGATTTCTTGTTAAACAAAACAAACAGAAATAAGCTATTTGATTCCTTGTTAAACAAAACAAACAAAAAATATCACTCTATTCACAATTAGCCTACACATATGATGGTTCTTCACATTTTGTTTTTCTTTCTCACACTTTCTCTCTCTCTCTCTCTCTCTCTCTCTCTCTCTCTCTCTCTCTCTCTCTTACTCTTTCTAAGTTTCTAACGTTATCTATATATCTCTGATAGATCACAAACATCTCTGCACAGTCCCCATCTATGGACCCACATCGAGTGCCCCATTTCGTAAAATTTCTCCACTGTTCCACTCTAAATCCAACAATAAGTGTATATACATTATGAATACGCATGTCTTTGTCACGGCCCGTAAAAATCTTCTTAGTTTAGTGGTCAAGACTAAGACTGCATGCTTTCCATTCGAATTCAATAGTATAATTCTAAAATCTAATTAATTCTACTAGTAAATTAAACAAAATGACTCATAAAAACGGCACTGCATTCTGACAATTAATTGCAAAAAATCACTTTAACCCAGTGTATATGATTGTTTAAAATGCAGTGTACACTGTGCATGATTTGATACGAAACGATGTGCTTTCCTATGTTTTCGCTTTGCTCCCAAATTAGCAACACGTCGTATACTATCGAGTGCAGGCTTCACTTTACCTTTATATATATATATATATATATATATATATATATATATATATATATATATATATATAGATTGTAAATTACAAGTCATATAAAATAAGATATATTAATTTCAATATATTTTAGAGATTATAACACTTTAAAAATTGTAAACAGTTTTCATGTTCTAGTGTATTTTGCTTGATAGATAAACGATGATCATTATTTTATTATGTAGGCGTATAATTTGCTAAAGAAACGTGGAGCTGGTGTGATCTGATTGATATTGGTGAAAATTTCATCAATTTTATATGTTCTTATTTTAGTTTTCAACAATTTTACTATGTATGATATAAACTCAAAAATTTCAATTTTAGTCATATTTGGATGTTTTATTAGGATTGTAGAATTGTATTGTATGTTTAATGGGTTTTTGAATTACTAGCCAACCATTTTACGTAATAATATTCAATCACATAATTACTTCTCTTTGATTTAAAGAAATGTAATCTAGTCTTATAATATCATAACATTAAATCACATAATTACTTCTCTTTGATTAAACGAAGTATAACCTAAGTCTTATACTGTTACAATTTTAAAGGAATGTAAAACACACTTTTGTCTTCTTTAATCTGGAGACATCACAAGATGGAGAGTGTGGCTTTTGTTAACACAACTTCAAATGAATCAGGATGGTACACTAACGTACACATGCAAGTTGAGTAAGCAAAAAAAAATAATTACTATTTTAGTTGGTTGTGACAATGTGAAAAGCTATGGTTTGAGCAGGGCCGCCGAGAGGGGGGGCAGGGGGGGGTCATTGCCAGGGGGCCCGCATCTGTAAGGGGGCATAAAGGGGGCCCGGCAGCCCCGACTATGTCAATTTTTTCACGACTCATTGTTTATTAAGGGGCCCGCAATGATGTTCTGCCCTGGGGCCCGCGTTGGCTCTCGGTGCCACTGGGTTTGAGAACCCATTTCAACAAAATTACAACTCTATTTCTCTACATCGTACACACATAACGGTTTGCTAATCAGTCACCAAACACAAACGTTTTATACATCTTAATATTTTAGGGTGCTTCACACAAAAAAAATATGTTCATTGTGTGTGAACATTGACCGATCTTGATGAGAAAGCAACACAAGCCAACTTTGAGAATAAAGGACATTTTTCAGGTCATGTGAAAGCTGGTTCCAAGTCCTTTAAACCCAACCGGCTTTAAATGGGTTTTGACTTAAGCTATGGAAGAAAGAGTGCCTGGGCATTGTGCAAACCCCACAAACTATATACAGTGGTTACAGAAACTTATGAATGGTACACTTTAACTGCCCCTATTGTCAATTAGGTCTATGGGAACTTTACTTTGCTGATAACATTTAGTATTTCCTCACTGGCTTGAAATGTTACCACATAAAGTAAAACAGCATATTTAATAAATGTGTATAGCTTGTAACTGTTAAAACCCAATGTACCATGAAACTATTTTACAGAAGGGTGGAGTGAAAATTTTTTTTTCTAAATATCCTGTTTGGATAGCTATAAAAACTTGCTAACACATGCATTTAGTAATGTGGCAAAAAATTAGACAATTTAAAGAATATCTTGAGGTTCCGCAGTTGACCTAAAGTATAGGCATATTTCGATTAAAAAGCAATAATCTGTAAAAAAAAACAAGTTTTTATATACAACATTTTCATGTTGTTGTTTACCTTTTTAACAGTCTATAAAAACAATACCAGTAAAAAGAACCATATATTTGAAAGGAAAACACATGAAAACTGTCTAACATATTTTTATAGCTACAAATGATGTTGGGCTTTGGTGTCCAGTTTTGACATGTTTGATCTCGATTCCAAGCGTGCTTCTATGAATCGACCACAAACCACTTTGGAAGCTTCTGTAACTAACTTGATATGTCTCTCTACTGACTGGGCGTGACAAGGACATGATCGATTGGCAGAAAACTCCGATCACAGAGCCTCCGATCGTAATGGGCATTTATGACGATAATTTGTTAACCATGATCCGGGAAAAAGATACACCAAGACTGGATTTCACAAGCTGTCCTTGTCACACCCAGTCAGTAGTTACAAAAGCTTACAAAGAAGTGTGTTGTCCAGAATAACGCGAAGAGATATAACAAATTTAGTTTAAAAAAAAAGTTGTTTTTTTTTTGTACAACTGCTATTTTCCTCTATTAAAAAACAGTTATAATATTTGTTTCGCTTACTGAGTAATGTTAAGGTATTCCCATATTTTTTTACACCATATATTGTAACTGTATTCAAAGTTGCTTCATCTTGTTACTAGATAGTACTTGTATTATTTATGACTTTATTTATCCTAACCAATGATGTTCTTAACAGCTGATTTTGTTGTTTTTTTTTTCAGATCTGTCATTCAGCAAGAAAATCTGTATTTTTTACTGTGCGTTATAATACTTGGTGTTCCAGGAAACCTGTTATGTATACTATCTACGTGGTCCATGAAAAGCTGCAGTGCAAGGAACATTTTATTTTTAACCTTGTATGATACTTATTTTTTTTTCTAAATTAACATACTTTATAATTTTTAGAAAGCAATTTCTTCTTAGAATGATATTATCTCATTTAGAAATTTATTTTCTAAACCTAACCAGCTATACATCAATATTTGTTTGTTTAGAACGCTATATGGCACTGCAATATCCAATGTACTGTAAACAAATGTTTACTTTATATCGCATTAATGTTGCCCAATGTGCCAACATTATACTATCATTGCTTTTTTTTATCTTTTATTTTTGTATATATGAAAACCTTTTAGAAAATATCAGTACCTATGATGAAATACTGTTACTGTCACGTCATTCCATGTATTTTCACATTTCTTTATATTAATAATTCCCACAATTATTTTGTTGTTTCTTATTACCCTAGTTATTATATCTTTTACTAACCTTACAAAAGTAAAAAAATCAAGACTGAGGGTCAATTTAGAAAAACAATTGACACTTTTGATGCTCTGTACAGTGGTCATTTTCGTCTTATTTAATTTTCTTGTCTATCATTTCACTTCAAACAGATTTCCATCCAAACAAAAGTCTACCTACATTGTTTCGTTTTTGTACTTATTTTCATATTTTGTCTCATATAAGTAATTTTTACATTCTATATTTTTTCAGTAAATCGTTCAGAAAAAAAGTTTTCAAAACTGTAAAAAAAATCAGGTCATTTTAAAACCCAGATTGTAATGTATCTGATTACTTCACACTAGGGTCAACAAACTTTTTCACCGTTGGCAAGATAAAAAAGGAACATGTTTGTAATTTATTATATTGTTACTAGCATAACAGAAGGAACGTTTCGAGAAAAAAAGATAACTAACAATTTAGCACTCTATGTTGTCATATGCGAGTGTCGTGTTATAACAATCTAGCTCTCCATGTTATCATATGTAAGTGTCGTGTTATAACAATCTAGCACTCCATGTGATCATATGCGGGCGCCGTGTTATAACTATCTAGCACCCCATGTTATCATATGCGAGTGTCGTGTTTTAACAATCTAGCACCCCATGTTATCATATGCGAGTGTCGTGTTATAACAATCTAGCACTCCATGTTATCATATGCGGGTGCAGTATTATAACAATCTAGCACCCCATGTTATCATATGCGAGTGTCGTGTTATAACAATCTAGCACTCCATGTGATAATATGTGATTGTCGTGTTATAAAAATCTAGCACTCCATGTTCTCATATGTGAATGTCAAGTTATAACAATCTAGCACTCCGTGTGATCATATGTGAATGTCATGTTATAACAATCTAGCACTCCGTGTGATCATAGGCAGCTAAAGTAGTCGAGGTTAGCAAAAACACATTACATTGGACATATTGTGCACATACCGGTATGCGAATTTCACAAAATAAGCAGCATACAATAGTTTGAGTTTAAAAAAAGAAGTAAAATAAGCCTGTTCCATTCTGGACACAGGACTTGTTAGCGCATTTTCGTGTTATGTATCAGTACGTATGTTAGCTTTCAGCAAATATTTATCTTAAATCTAACTACAAGTGGTATGTGGTCACTGAAATAAGACTGATAATTGAAAACATTCTAAATTGTAGTCATTTAATCGCATAGCTCTGATACTTTCAATTAAACTTAGAACCCAAACTTACTATTTCATTTGATGAGTTTCTTAATAAATAAAATTAAATATGTATAGCGAATAGGTCACAATCTTGTCTAAATCATGGGAAATTACTGGTGCTAAATATAGTACACAGAAACGGAATTTGGCACCAATTTTAGACCACTTTCCGAAGAGATATAGCTCTGAACACGTGTGACGTCATGCTGCAGTATTTCTAGGGTGATGACGGACAGACAGACAAAACGGGGACAACAGAGCATTTTTTTCTCGAAAATACTTTAAAAATATCACCATCATTTGAATTGGAATAACTTCATCCCAATTCATAAAAATTGCTTACAGATGATCATGTATGAAACTCTATATCAAATTTTAAAACCTACATTTTCTTAGAGATTAATTTTTCAGATAATTGGAATATGTTTACAGATATGTGTACATATTGACGACCGTAGAATATAAATGATACAGAACGGGTTTATATTGACGACCTAAATTGTGCTAAAAAAAAACAGCAACTTATATTTGTTATTTTATTTAAAAAAAAAAAAACATTACTACAATTTTTTATTTAAAAACGTAATCACCTTCTCTCAAATGTGCACCCTTTATATAGGGTCGAAGTCACTGGTTTATTCTAATGATTCCTGTATCTTAATTTCCAAAATCCCCATTAACACTATCTAGGGACAATGTATGTAGCAAACTGAAGTCTTGTAGAAGAAAATGTCTTTTACACTAGGAACCACCGGTTCTCAAAAAGTAGCTGTAGCTGTTTGTAGTTTACGCTTTGCCATTTCCTACACCTATCTCTGGTCCACACTTTTGAGTTCGATACTACCCCGCCATCAATCAACACCATCCAGGTTGAAATGTCTACCCCCCCCCTTTCCACACATCTACCAAAAAGTTTGGTGTAAAACTCAATAACTGTACAACTAACCAATTATTTCACAAAACAGATGTCCATCACATTCAATATGTCATGTCGGCACCATTACAGAATGACTAACATACAATTTAAAAAAAAAACGAGATTGTACAAAATATTACAACCAACCCATCATCCGACAGGGAAAAAACTATTAAAATATTTGCAACAAAGAAAATAAATTCTTTTTGAATCCATTACCAATAGAAATATCTCTTAGTATTCCAAATGTAATATTTTAATCTAAAAAGTATTGAAAAATATTTTATCCCGCAATAAAAATGATAGAAGTTTTAATATCGTCTGCGAGCCGGATATAATAGCATCGCAAGCCGTAGTTAAGTGACTCCTGATTAATATCAAACTACATGCAGTAGAATTAATAATACTGATATACAAAGTGAAAAATTACTTCAATCCATGGTAAACATTCTATTTCAAGCAATTTCCAAACTCGATACCAAATTACATAAAATTTAAACATGGTATAAAAAAGCATTTATGTAACTTATTTTAATATTACCAGCAAATGCACTTGAAAGAGCAGAAGTTAAAGTTGTTGCTTTAGTACAGTTGGTATAATACTTTGTATAAAATTGTATTCATAAAGATATCATTTGGCAACAATTCAATTAGCTTGACTTCAAATTTTATTTGAACGGTGTATTCATTGTGATGTGTTATTATAAATTTTGTTTGAATAAAGCTTCATATTTTTTTAAAGACTAATTATACAGTACTTGTAATATCATTGTAATGGTATATTGTTAGTAGCCAGTACAAAATATATTATCTCTTTCTTTTCTACTATTAGAACCTTGAAGAATTATGAGCCTTATTACTTTTTTGATATTTATAATGGGGGAAAATAGCCTTGAAATTACAATTTAAAAAATAAGTACAAAGCATAGCACCGTTGTACAATGCGTAGCACCGTTGTGCAATGCATAGCACTGTTTTACAATGCATAGCACTGTTGTACAATGCATATCACCGCTGTACAATTCATGGCACCATTGTAGAAGAGCGCCAAACGTTTTGCAATTGTTTTAAGTCTTTTATAAACTAACCCGATTAATTAATTTATGTTAAACAATACTAAGTTTAACTATTTTTTTTGTTTAATTTATATCAAAAGATATTCTGAAAAAAAAAAAAATTAGCCGTTATTAAATGCACTAAAATAAATCATGATAAAAATATTTATACACAATATCATTGCTTAAATTTAAATATTCGGGTATTGCAATAAGCTGTAGCCTATTTAGTATGTCTTTACATGAGATAGGAATACGCAATACATCAATAAATTATCTATATATTCGGTGGGACATATATAATGTAGGGCATTAATTGTAATAAATAAATGTACATTAGGCCTACATTAGTTGCGCTTGTTGAATTGAATTAATTGTATTTTACCCCAAAATAAACCTACTGATTCTCTTTGGCTACTTCGAGAATTATTATCAAACGTTTTATATACATTTTTTAATTTTTATTTTATTTTGCTATCGCGTTTGAATACATTAGCATTAAAAAAATCCGCTAATAAGGATGTGTATGAAACACCTTTAAAGATAATATGACATCTCTTATATCTGTGGTGGTGAACCTTCAGCACGCGTGCCACATTCGGAACGCAGAGCCTAATTAGTCGGCACGCGACTAAAATATCACCTCCTTTAATTTTAATTGGAGTATTGGCACATAGCAATATGAGGAAGTAGTACATTTAATCCCATCTACATCTATTTGTAAGTATATTTTAGTTTCGTTTACCAACATAATATTTAGAAGTTACACACAGCTTAAAAAACAAAGCTCATGTCTTTTTAAAAATTTAATCAGTGAATGTAAACAAAAACACAATGTAAATACAGCATTTATTTGTTTGTTTATGTATTGTCTGTTAAAGAATTTAAAATTTAAACAAACGCTAATGGGCATACACAAAATTAGCATTTTTTTTTATTTGAAAAGTAACACATAGTGATATTTGTTTACTTTATTATTTTTTTAAGAAATAGTTTATATTTTACATATTAGTTTTAATTATTCGACAAATCTCATGATGTACAACAAACACAAAGTGACTGCAGTGAACAATGGAAAATATTTTGAAGTATTGACCGATGCTGAGTTGCTGTAACCTACAAGGAAAAAAATCAAATTGGTAGAACATGCATATAAATTTTACCAACAGAATAAAAACAGTGTATACATGCATCATTGTAAACTTGAGGCTCATTAAGTATACTTATGTTTCATTATCATCATGACTTTAACAGATGTGGTCATTGGTGGAACGCATGGACACATCAACAGACATATATTTCAATAGTTGCCTATCTTGCGTGGCTGTCTTTAGTTCATTCATTGGTACCCGATGTTTTGTTGGGAAAAGTAAAGACTGCTAGGCTACAGAAAATAGATTTGAAGGTACGGATGGTCTTGTGGTAAAATGCTCGACTTTTGATCTGAAGGCCCCTGGTTCGATCTCCGGTGATGACCAATGGATATTTCATGTTATGATAAAAGTCTCCGCTATATTTCCCGTGGTGCCTCCATGGCCAATGAACTATTGGATTTGGTGGTGATGAAAGAAGGGCCTTGCAAAAGCGTCCAATTATTGGTTTACAGAGACTTCACTTACACACACTGAAACAGATTAACTTTTCTCCTTGTGAGTCCGGATGGTCTGTATTGTCTTTTATTAACTGTCGCAGAACAATAAATTGTGAAAATTGTTTAGCCTGACCTAGTTTGGCTGGAATAATTATCAAGGTTAACCGCCCTTGTATTTTTCAGAGACAAACTTTTGTGATAAACTGATAATCGACCATTTGATTTTGGATACGCGTTAGCAAATTTATCTAGTCTAAATAAATGTAAAAAAAAAGAGTTTAAAAAAATTGTCGCATAATTACGAAGGTTGATTTTGTCTGAAATGTTTAAAAATAGCTTGATTTGAATAGACATACGGTAAATGTTGAATACTTACGATTGATGAGTTGAGACATTGTAAATGCTAGATGGAGAGAAAAAAGTATAGCTATTTACTTTTTATTAATAAATACAATATTCTACTAATCTTTTTTGAACGAAACTAATTAAAATAATTTAGTCAGTTTAACTTTCTTTACACATTAATTTTAGTTTATTTCGTTTACTAAATTTTTTTAAGATTTACTAAGGCATAGAGAGTAAATAGACAATAAAATGACAAATCGTTTAATAGAAATTTAGTAATAAACTAGCGAATTGAAATAAATGTAACAGTTAAAAGAATTAGAACACATTGACTAAATAAAAGAAATATAAACGTTACATGTTGAACATCCTATAAGCGTAATACTTACGACAGTTCAGTACGTCCATTGCTTTTTGCATGCTCGAAATCATTTGGTCTTTACTACTTTGTGTAATAGTACATCCTTGACTAAACACACATTTAACGTACGTTTCTACATCACTGAAGTAGCAAGGGAATGTAGAATAGAAACAAGATAGTTTTATTATAATTTACAATTTAGCAAAATCGAGAAATAAACAATGATGCTAGTGAACATTAACTGAAAAGCAGTGCAACACAGAGAATAGCAAGAAAAAAAAACAGTAGTATTTTTATACTTATGAAGAGTTATTGTTTCATCATGATCTCGTTTTGACGGGTTGAAAATCGAAAGTAGACTAAATATTTATGAAGCTATTTCGTTTACATGATACTTGCTGTACCCAATGTGCAGGTGGAAATAGCCTAAATATGTCTTTTAGGATCAGAATTTAGCTTTCAAAATGTGGTTTTATGAAATATTTTGAACTTAAATCTGTTGTTTTATTAAAACTGTAACTGATTACTTGCTATTTTTGCGAATGTCATGTAGTTTATATTTATATGTAATGAAGAAGGGAGTGAATTCATGAGGGCTTAAATTCTGAAAATTATTACTGAATGACTATAAGCTATATGTATGAGAACCACACTCAGCCTACACACTACCGTTGGCTTTCTGTGTGAGAACCACACTCAGCCTACACACTACCGTTGGCTATCTGTGTGAGAACCACACTCAGCCTACACACTACCGTTGGCTATCTGTGTGAGAACCACACTCAGCCTACACACTACCGTTGGCTATCTGTGTGAGAACCACACTCAGCCTACACACTACCGTTGGCTATCTGTGTGAGAACCACACTCAGCCTACACACTACCGTTGGCTATCTGTGTGAGAACCACACTCAGCCTACACACTACCGTTGGCTATCTGTGTGAGAACCACACTCAGCCTACACACTACCGTTGGCTTTCTGTGTGAGAACCACACTCAGCCTACACACTACCGTTGGCTATCTGTGTGAGAACCACACTCAGCCTACACACTACCGTTGGCTATCTGTGTGAGAACCACACTCAGCCTACACACTACCGTTGGCTATCTGTGTGAGAACCACACTCAGCCTACACACTACCGTTGGCTATCTGTGTGAGAACCACACTCAGCCTACACACTACCGTTGGCTATCTGTGTGAGAACCACACTCAGCCTACACACTACCGTTGGCTATCTGTGTGAGAACCACACTCAGCCTACACACTACCGTTGGCTATCTGTGTGAGAACCACACTCAGCCTACACACTACCGTTGGCTATCTGTGTGAGAACCACACTCAGCCTACACACTACCGTTGGCTATCTGTGTGAGAACCACACTCAGCCTACACACTACCGTTGGCTATCTGTGTGAGAACCACACTCAGCCTACACAGTACCGTTGGCTATCTGTATGAATTTCTACGCTAAGCCTACTAGCTACCTTCAACCATCTGCACGAAAACTACGCTAAGTTAGCCTAGACGCAAGATACAGCTATTTGTGGGAAAACATCGTTATGCCTACATGCATAATAGAGCCATTTGTGTGAGAATCAATTTAATCCTACATGTTAAAGTCAACTTACCCACAAAGTAGATCTTTTGAGTTCAGGTCTGATTGAATTCTCGAAAGGTAAGTCTGAAGACATGCCTGGACTCCATCACTACAGCCTATTGGGTAAGAGTTTCTTTAAATTATTATTCTAAAATAGTTTTTTCTTATGCATAAGCCTACTAAAAAATAATTATTTGCCTAGCCTGACTTTTCAGAAAGGGAAATAATCTGAAAGTATGATGAGTAATGAAGTGAAAATGAAATATCTCATAGACATTATAAATAAACAAGAGTGTAATATAAGCTTTAGATTTATAGCTAAAAGGGAATTAGGTTGATTTAAATAAATATATATATATATATATATATATATATATATATATATATATATATATATATTAGAGCTGCTGTTCGATTAAAAAATTGATCGAAATTAACGCATGATTAAAAATTTTAATCGCAAATTAACGCACATTTTAATCGACACAATATAATACAATTTGTTTGTATTCAAACTAATATGTCATAATATCAAAGCATAATATTGGCATAATAAACAAGTCATTTTAATTTACGAAAGATGTATAATGAATTATAACATATTTATTAAGCATTAGCATATATGTCTATTAAATTAGTTATTGAGACCAGTTTATGGACATGTATCAATCACGTCAATGATGCGAATTGTTTTCTTTTTATTTAACAACAATGTCTAACCTTTTTTTATCGTACCATAGTTCCGAACTAATGACGTATGTCCCTCCATCCCTGTCATATTTTTCGTCACTTCGCCCACACCTAAGTCTGTTTACCCTACCCTCCACTTTTCATTCCAAAAAAAAAAAAATACACACGTCATTTATATCTCATGTAACTTTTCTTTCATAAAATAATACCATAGCCAGAAAATTGTCGCTCACTTATTATTAACACGTTTTTTTTTTCTTTATTCCAACCCCCCCCCCTTTCCCCACCAAGTCACATTTTTAACACACTCTCTCTCCACTTAAAGATGTCCCAAAACAAGTTGATTTACTTTTGATCATCCTTTGAAGTTTTTGCTCGTCGGTGTCTATAATTGTTACTCTTATATTCTTTCATTCATTTACTTTCTTACTATTAACTATTTGTTCAATGTTTTAGTGAACAACAGAAAAGAAAATTTTTTTTTATATGTCTGTCAGTTAAATTAATAAAAAAGTATCTTGTAAAATGACACTCTTTAATGTTACCATTTCAAACGTTCAAATCAAAATTTTGATAGGTCGGCTTTCATTTTTGATCTTTCGTGTGTCAACATTAACAATTCTTTCTTTCGTTTCATTTTGGTTATAGCAACAGTTGTATCCGAGTGTTTGCCGGTCTAACTCTTGGAGAAAAATCTTTTGATGTTTTTATTGTTATATACAAAGTACAAACGAAAATATGCCTTTCTTCCATCATATCGACACCGCTAGTTTCAGAACGTTAATAAATATAAAATATTAGATTTAGCTCAGTAACACAATAATTCTGAAAAATACTTACTGTGTCTCGTGTACTGATGTTTGCATAGCATAGTCTAGACCATGTCTAGACATTGATTTCAAGTGTCATGAAACTGTTAGTGCAGCTGATGCAAGACGCTGTATTTTCAAATGCGATAAAAAATGGGCGCAAAAAATGGTGATACAAAATTTCTAACATCTTATTTTTTTGACCTAATTATAACAAAGTTCACCAAACACTTGTCGTTCTTTTACCTCCACCAGTACACTACAGTACCTGCACCAATACACTACAGTATATAATGTAAACTAGTAAATGGAACTTTTTTTCTTTTTACATCGACCGGGAAGGGAGCAGGAGGTTCACTTGTAGAAAGGCTACATAACAAAACATCATCATTTTATATTACAATTGGGGCTTTTGTTCACGTACCTGGGGGTGAGGGTGTGTGTAAATTGTGACAGGGTGGGAGTAGATCTACTTAATAAGTGAACGGACTTTAACTTCAAATTGTTGCGTGAAATTCCGTTATTTATCGATTTGGTGAACTTTCAGCATTTTGGTCAAATTAACGCATTTAGGTGTTGCGTTAAAAATTTTAATCGCAAATTTTTTTTGACGCGTTAATCGCAAATTAACGCAGTTTAATCAGCAGCGCTAATATATATATATATATATATATATATATATATATATATATACATATATATATACACATATACATATATATATATTTACTATAAACGCATAGCACAATTTATGTATTCACAAAATAATTAAAGGGTTTGTATTTAGTGCGTGACGTGGACTGGATATCATGTCACGGTATATGTTACGGCCAATGCCATACAATGGCCAACTAAACCGTACAATTTGAACATAGTGTGCGACCGGTCATGTCGAACTAAAAATTGTGAAAGAGTCGTGTGAAAGAGGTTCCATCAATTACGAACTTTTTGAACTATAAATCAAAATAAATTTACTGCAATCAGATTAGTCACTGGGCGTGGCTGACATCACGTATTTAAAAAAAAAATTATTTCGTTGAGATGTTCAGTTCTTTTAATACTAACTGTTCATTTTTTTTTTTAAATTGCTATTCCTATGAGCATTTTCTCTATGTTACTGATTTAAAAAGAAGAACTTTTGTGACACATATAAATAACCTAAAAGTAAGGCAGTTGTCACAGACTGACCGATGTGCGTGTGTCAAGGCTCTACTGAAGAGTCGCTGAGCTTGTTGTCTTAGAGTATGAGTTCTGACTTAGTTGGATTCATATTTGTATTTTTCCATTGCCACATCGTTTCACAGATGACAAAACGTAACAACAAGTGAAGATGCAAATGAGTCTTGTATATAAATATGTACACCTTTATTAACACAAAGGCGCTAGCCCTAAACAGGGTATAGTGGCTTAAGAAAGGTACAAAATGTAAGTCCAAACAAAAGTGAATAGGTAGGCTATCTCTATCTCTGTTACTTTCTTACTATGACCGTTCTCATCGAGAAACCAAAGTTGAATGTCCCTTTCTCACACTTTCACCCACGCTTTCAGACTTGCGCACGTGACCCCCCCCCCCCCCAAGACCAATCATGCATTCACCATCTCCACACGGCCAATCAGTGGCTAGTAGTTTTTCCGCCATAAGATGGGGGGAAGGGGTAAGTCCAAAGTACAAAGACAATAGTAACTGACCGTGGGATTAGATATAACCTCTTTGTCGGTAGTAACTGGCGCGAAACCGACCGCTGAGAACCCAAGGTGAGAAACGCCATCGTCGTGTCCGACTCCAGGCCCGCGTTCGTAAATCTCGTTTGATCCGTGGCTCGCTGACCACCTGCCCGTAAGACGTAATTACAGGGGTAGGGGTAGGAATGGGTGGATGGAACATATTACTTTAAGGGGTGTAGCAGTGGGTGGATGGAACATATTACGTTTAAGAGGGTAGAAGTGGGTGCGTGGAACATATTACTTTTAAGAGGGTAGAAGTGGGTGGGTGGAACATATTACTTTTAAGAGGGTAGAAGTGGGTGGGTGGAACATATTACTTTTAAGAGGGTAGAAGTGGGTGGGTGGAACATATTACTTTTAAGAGGGTAGCAGGGGGTGGATGGAACATATCACTTTTAAGGGGGTAGCAGTGGGAATCAATGGTTGGAGGGCTGGAGTAGGGATATTTTTGCTCAACTACTCACATCCCTTGAAAACGTGACAGTCTTAAATTAAATTCGTTGGAATGTATGACATTGGCCGACTAGCAGACACACACACAAACAAACAAACAAACACACACACACACACACACATATATATATATATATATATATATATATATATATATATCATCTACTGCTCATAATTATAATTATAAAATTGGTTAAAATAATCACCGGACGCCTCAATCACAACAAAACATTCTATAATACGTTAACCGACCGTCTGTGAAATAAGAAACAAGTAATTTAAATTTACCTCCATCAACTGCAGCAATCAGCAGTACAAATACAGCAAAACCTTTCACATCCATCTTGAGTAATGCAACACAGTACATGTGAGTAGGAGTTACTAAGTAAATTTGATTATGATAGTTTTATATCATTTCGTTAAACTATTTCTGTAATGCGGTTGTTGCTTTTTGATTGGAGCTTTACACACATCTGTAATCCAATCAAATATAAGCTTTTGATATTCAGTTTCCGCACAATTGAACTGGCTTTGCATCACGTCTGCTATTGAGGAAGAAAAAAAAAACGGGTTGTGATAATATTAAATATTTTTTTTTCATTTATATATAAGTGAACCAGACTTTTTTAATAATGCAGCAGAGCAAAACATCATTCTGAGACACAGATGAAAGTTAGTTTTTTTTTTTAATGAAAGGGGTACAAGTTACGACTTGTAGATATTATACCCTGAAACAAGATAGAAAATAGTTTAGAATAAATTAGGTTACAGTGTATATTTTCTGTTAAAAATCTTTCTCTCCATCTCCTCTCTCTCTGTCTCTCTCTGTATATATATATATATATATATATATATATGTACATGACCATAACGGCCCAGAGTTTCTGTTGGTGATGGCCCCTTTAACAAATCACTAATCTAGTGATTTCTAACCCAAAACTCTAACTTTTTTCTTTATTGTTATAAACACCCACGCTTTTAAACATAACTTACATAGGCTTCATTTAAATGTCGTCCATACATTTTTAGTGCGCATCTGTTTAAAAGACGAACGTCTTTCATTCATGAACTATTCAAACATCATCCTTTGTATAGATGTGTATATGTGGTAGTACTATGCCCTTTTAAATCTTTAGAAAAGTACCACGTTTTGATTCACTAAAAAAAACATGAAGAACTTCACAAGGGAAACTGAGATCTCGTGAAATTTACTTAAGAAACTTTTGGGGAAAAAAACACTTCAATATTTGTACACATGTGCGTATTCATGGGGGGGAGGTCAAGGGGGGGGCATTTGCCCCGCCTACATTTTGAAAAAATGTCATATAAGAGAGGGACATTTGCTCCCCCCCTTACATTTAAAAAAATGTCATAAGGTTGTTATTTGCCCCCTTCCCTGAAACATTTTTGCCCCCCCCCTGGAAAATTTTTGCCCCCCCCCCTGGAAAAATTCCTAGCGATGCCCATGTTTGTACAGTTTTTTTTTCTATTTATATCTTAAAATTGCCGTATAAAATTCTCGTAGATCCGGTTATTAAGACTCTCCTGTTTGAATTTAACAATAATTTTAGGATATAACAGGAATCATTTGTAAAATGACTTATATATAAGATCTTGTTTTCCTACTTGAGTGATTCTCAAAGTGTGAGCTTGTGCCCTATCTGGCGCTCTAAAACGATACAATGGGTTTTGAAATCATAGGGCAAAAATGTGGAGCGCTAGAACAATAAAATTAGGCTTTTGAACACGGAAAACCTGCAAGGAAAAAAAAATTCTACAACAAAACTATTAAGAATGAATAAAATGTTTAACGTCCCTATTACTTGTTCTTAAGCATCAAAATTCTCATAACGTAAAATACCGAAATCCTTTGGAATCACTGAATAGTAATTTAGAAATCTATTTTGTGTTTCATATTTGACGAGTCGTAGATATGCTGATCGCATGACTTACCTTTCACTTTAAATGTTTACAAAAAAAAAAAAAGAATTTGCATAAAAAAGGGACTGTCCTATATAAAGTATTTGGAGTGTACACAAATGGAGCTTTTTTTTCAGAGGTTACCTTTCTACATTAGCTGTTGAAACTTTCATCTCCCCTTCCTAGTGATTCTAAACTAACCCAAATTCGTGACTGGTTCTCAATCCAAACTGCCAACTTACGATTTGATTATAGGCTGTTCCTTTACATGCATAACAAGGTGATCCACCCCTCCTCCCTCTTAACATTAGTTTGACCATATTAACTCTTTGAACAGGGAACATTCATGAAAAAAATAAGCTCTAGTTGCATAGGAATTTTTTATTTTTTCAAATCAATATAAAATCAGGTTCTTGTAATAGTTCTTAACGTATAATAACATAATATGGCAAAAAAAATGTCAAAAACAAAGAAAAAAATAATGGCTGTAAACATTTCTAAGGTGGGACAAATTTAGTCCCACCATGCAACTACTACATAATCTGTGATAGTCTCTGAAACACTTTCTCTTTCTGAGGCAGGGCGGTCTCAAGTTGTTCAAACTTCTGTTTTATGTGCAGCAGACAGCACAATGTCTTGTACTGATTCTTTCGGGTAGGTGTTTTGAAGTGCACCTGTGAACTTTCAGAGAAACCTTGGAATTTGTAGAGCTTACTGGCTCAAGAAGGAACGAAGCATAGGGTGATGAATAATTCAGTTATCGAACTTAAAATAGTAAGTAATTGTTATCTCTTTCATATGATAATTTTAACATCGTCATTTCGACATTGTCCAGTCGCATCTAGCCGATGCAAATATTGGCCGGTTAGCAAATGTTGGCCGTAATATATATTTATTTTAAATCGCATTTTGGCTGTACTCATTTCTATCATGGTCCTTTAAGGGCTAAATTGATTTGGCAGTCACGAACAACATAATACATAAAACTTTGTTTTACATAGAGCCTAAATAAAACCTGTTAGAGAAACACTCTGTATATAATTACAAAGGTATTTGAAACCAATTATTTGGAATTACCTGAAGGGTGTGTATCTTTACAAACTTAAACAAAAAAAAAATAAGTGCACTCACCATAACGTCCCAGAGTTTATATTTATGATGGCGCCTTTAACACATCACCGGTCTAGTGATTTTTTAAAAATAATTCTTCAAAGTGTCTTTTGCATTCTTTGAATTAACCTTATAAAATAACAATTTAACGATAACATTTACATACTTATCCATACTAAGGCTATAAATGTGGTTACTAAGTTCATTCTAACCAATATTTTGTGTACCTTTTTGTTCAAGATTAGTTTAAATAATGTACGACTTTAAACGACATCTGCTAACTCTAGGTATTCAACATCGTAAGTTAGATATTGAAAATGGAAGGCTAGAAACCTTCCTCTATATTAATCAACTTTATTTAAGATTGTATTGATGATTTTACTTAAGTATTATCAAATAAATTCTTAGATTTGAGATCCTTTTTTCTGAACAAGGGGTTCTAAACCTGTTGCGATTTAATACGCAGAAAGAAAACTGATTTTCACACACACAAATAAATGAATAAAAAGATAAAATAAAATACTTAGAAGAAAAAAATAAGTGTTTAAGTGTTAACTATTTTATTAAGACATGTATTTTTGGCAACCCTATTCAAACCATCTGGCAACCCACTGGTGGTTCAATATAGTTTTAAACTGGTGGTTGCCCGTTGCATTCGCAACTAAAGTTTTTATCTCAATAAAATGTTTAATATCAGAATAATCATGTCATAAATACAGGCAGTGGCTCAACCAGGGGGGTGGTGGGGGCTCTAGCCCCCCCTCGGCCAAATCATCAATACATAATTGATGTTATAAAGTTTCAAAAAAGACTGTCAAACTGTCTTTTTTCATAACGTGAGCTCCCCCCCCCCCCCCCATTCCAGCATTTCTTGCTGGTTGCGCCACTGAATACAGGCGTCTTCTTGAAGTTTGAAAACTACACGCAAACCGACAGCAAGACCAGAAGCATATAGCTAGCAAAGTAATAATTTCAAATAGCTGATTACTTGTATTAATTTAAATTAATAACAAAATGTACCATCGGGTGCGTAAATAATTATTTAATGTGCATGTGCAATAATATTTTCAAATTTTTTCTTACTGTCTTCCTTAATAGGAACAAATATAACACGGTTTTAAAAGGGTTAAAATCCTACTATATAAAAAAACACCGCCATTTTGTTCGAGACATACGCAGCCGACTTCCGTATAATGGATTCACCCGGGGTGACCCAGAAACTTGAAATGACGTCATAGAGGATATCCCAAGTGCAGAATTATTTAAAGCGACATCCCATTCTGCCAGGAAAGGGAATATATTAGTAGGATAGTTAAATAGCTTTAAATGGTCAATCGACCAATTAATATATCAGACATGTAAAAAATAAAACACCCTTCTCCCAGGAGTGAGGACATTCTATTAGTGTCTGTAAATGTTGAGGTAGCATAAATTTATCAGTTGACACAACTATATTATTATCAGATAGATCAGACGACTGAGTATAGTAATAGTTAAAATACTTTAATTGAAAACTTATGAAAATTATAATAATAGGAATACAGCTAGTAGACATTCAAATATGTGTGCACCGGCTAAAACATATGCACCAGACTAAGACTTGTGCATCTGGCTAAGACATGGGCACCAGGGTAAGACATGTGCACACGGCTAAAACATGCGACATTATTGACAGGACCTTCGCTTATTGTCCTCGTTTTGTCTGTCTGTCTGTCTGTCCGTCATCACCCTAGATCTCAACAACCATAAGTCCTAGACCGATGATGTATATACCATTTTGTAGGTCATGGCCTGTAATGTGTGCATCAAAAGTCTATTTCGCGATCTGACGTCTGAGGGCCGAAAAAGGGGGCTTATTAAGTACCGTTTTTTTTACTATATAAGCTATATTAACATATGAGCGTCCTAGATCTCAGCAACCATAAGTCCTAGATCCATGATCCATTTTGTAGGTCTTGGCCTGCCATGTGTACATCAAAAGTCAATTTCGCGATTTGACCTATCAGGGCCGGGCTTCAGGGTTCCTAAGGGGCTTATATATTATATATAGATTATAAGCTAAACAAAGGGGCGTAATCATTATTTATTTTTGTAACAGTTATTAAACATGACTTACTTCCCTCTCTATTTATACACGAAAATGCTCTAAAACGTCCTGTTTTTACAGGCTTAATTTTTGCTTGTTCCATCATGTTTTTTTTTCAACTCTATCTTGCTGCTTGCTTTCCTCTGAGCATTTCCTTTTTTCTTGGGAGACAACTCTAGAGTTATGTCTGTTACGCTATCATCAAGAGTTGTGTCACGAAAATTTTTAAAATGTAAGCTCCAATACAGAGAGAAAGCTATTTTTAATGCAGTGTGTAAAATGGATATGGTAGTACTCCCGTTCAAAATTTATCCGATAAACTTGATCTTTGCTGTTAACTTAGTTCCCATGCCACTTGCCTACGCAAGAACCTTAAAGGTTAACCCTGCACATAATTAGCATCCGTATTATCACAGTACAATGACGTCAAACCATGAAACATGTATGCCTATATTACACTGGACTGAACGTAAACAATAACTAGTTCATTGAAACTATGATAATAACTATATAATAATGTATATTGGAGGTGGTAGATATTTCCAATAATTATTATTTTAGTATTTACCAATTATGTAGAATGAAAAACAAATAGTTATTAATGTGTAAGTTCACGGAAAAATTTTAGTGGAATAAATCTCTAAGTAATTGGACCTGTTCTACTACCAGAGTAGCAGAAATTAGCATAAGTATAGATTGTATTCTACAAAGTACAAAATACTAAATTTATAACTCAAATCGTGTACATCTCAAGCCTGTATTTTTAAGATTCATTTAAAAAATATATTTACATAACCATCATATCAGTTAATTTATCTTTCTTTTAATGGAGAATTTTCTTTTTTATCAAATACAACCCTCCCTATTTTGTTGACTCTTCAATTTTGTATTTTCTCCGTTTCGTAATCTGTATGTCCTCTTTATCTCTTCTGTTTCTTCGGTATCATTTCTCTTCCCTTGTCAATTCTGAATTCTCTAACCACTCCATAAAATGTATTCCTAAACACCTTCGCCCCCCCCCCCCCAACACAACTAACGAAGATCCTGGGAGATTATAACTGAAATTATAATGTAAAAACATGTGCTTATTTATAATTTCAGTTCTTAATTATTAACTCACACATTTATACATATATCCAAAACATACATCGTTCGCGGTAAGCGAAGTACTCACCACATCTGTTTCACTCTCGTTTATATATAAACAGGTTGGCAGAAAAGTGTGAAACTTTCTCTGAGACGGAAGTGATGTAAATATATATATATATATATGTATATAAATATATATAAATATGTATACAAATTCTTATAGCCCCAATCTCTGCAACATATATTTTAGAACTAATCTTTATACAGAAGTAATTTTTAGAACTAATCTTTATATCAGAGACTGTTACAAGATTAGAAGCCCTAACAATGACTCTAAAAAATAACATCTTTAAAAAGTAACCACTTTCGAAACAATATTTATATCGGAACCAATACTTATAAGACGCATTTGCTGTCTGTCTGTCTGTTCCCTTATAACTCAAGATCCAGACAACCAAATAACGTGAAATGTGTTACACATACACATAATTACATGGGGAAGGTTATAGGACAGTTTTCGTTTCATCTCGATGGGTAGTTTAATTGTAATTAATTATTTTTATTTTAGTATTTTACTATATTAAAGTAATCTCGACGGCACCATAAATAAAACTCTTCTGTGACGTCATTTCCCGATGATACATTTTACATTTTTAAATTTTCCTACTAATAAATTCGAATAGAACTTGCGCGCTGGTGCTGTATCGTTCCTTTGTGCTGCAAAGAATTGTTGTTGTTTTTTCATGCTCCCTGATTTGTACAGTTTGAAGAAGGTAATGGAATGAAGAAGGATTTTATAAGAAGTGTGAAGCCATAATAATAAGTATATATATATATATATATATATATATATAGAGAGAGAGAGAGAGAGAGAGAGAGAGGGAGGGAGAGATAAAGTGAGAGAGGGGGCAGGGGGAGAGAGAGGAAAGGAGGGAGAGAGGGGGAGAGAGGGAGGGGGGATGGACAGGGGGAGAGAAGAAGGGGGAGAGGGGAAGAGAGGGAGATGGAAGAGGGAGGGAGAGAGAGAGGGAGATGGAGAGGGAGGAGAGAGAAAGTGAGGGGGAGGGAGAGAAGGGGTAGAAAGGGAGATAGAGGGGACGGAGGGAGAGAGAGAGGGTGGGAGAGAAGGAGGGAGAGATAAAGAGTGAGGGGGGCAAGGAGGGAGAGAGAGGGAATGAGGGAGGGAGGAAGGGGGAGAGAGGGGGAGGCAGAGTGGAGAGGTGAAGGATGGAGAAAGGAGGGAGGGAGAGAGGTGTTAGGGAGGGAGAGAGAGGGGAGGGAAGGAGAGAGGGAGAGAGAGGATGGGAGAAATGGGAGGAAGAGATAAAGAGAAAGAGAGGGGGGGCAGGGAGGGAGAGAGATTGAAGGAGGAAGGGGGAGAGAGGGAGGGAGGGGGATGGACAGGCGGGAGAGAAGGAGGGGGAGAGGGGAGAGAGGGAGATGGGAGAGGCAGGGAGGGAGAGAGAGAGATGGGAGAGAGAGAGATGGGAGAGAGAGAGATGGGAGAGAGAGGGAGGGAGAGGGAGGGAGGGAGGGAAAGGGAGAGAGAGGGGGAGGGAGGGAGAGAGAGGAAGGGAGAGAGTGGTAGGGAGAAAACAGAAGGTAAACAGAAAACCTTATTTTAAACCCGAGCAAAGCCGGGTACTTGCAACTAGTACTCTATAAATGTATAATGATGTTTAGTAGTTTTGTTAAGGACTTTGTTTCCGACACGAGTACTGTTTCTCTCAACTCGTTCAATTCATTGACTTTTACATTTAATTTACATTATTTCATTGGTGCACCCAATCCTGGGCACAAAACAACTGCTGGAAGTACCAAACATCTGTTTCTGGCAATACTAGCATCGGTTTACAATAATGACTTCATTCAAAAATGACTGCAGTCAAAAGAAAGAAAAATGACATTGGTTTACAATAATTATCTACAATACGGTCTTGGGTTTACATTAATGTCATTGATCTATAATATTGACTTTGTTTTGTAAGAATAAACTTAATCTGACGTTCAAGGTTCATGTTATAACCAACAGGATGTAATATGTGTGCGGCCTTACAAAGTTCTACTTAGGCAGCTGTGCCAAAGTAGGGACTATTTAACTATTTAAATTTATAATGATGTTGGTAAAGAGACATAACAAATTTAGTTCTAAAAAATGTTTTTTTTATTTATCGTTATAGAAAAGGTGAAAATATAATGAACGCTTAGAGAAATTATAATGGATACATATTGAAAATATAATGAACACATAGGGAAAATATTATGAACACATCGTGAAAATGTAATTAACGCATAGTGAAAATGTAATAAATTGAAAAAGAAATGTACAGCGGCCAAGAAATAATGAAAACATAACATTATAAAAATTGATTATTATAGGTTAAGTAGAAGGTTATGAAAATAAAAGCTTTATGTTTTGTTAGATGAATAAATCGATAAAAAATAACAATCATTTATGATTTATTTTAAAGTATTGTTGTTGACTTTTTTATTTATTTTCATTGAACGCAAATCAAATAAATTTACGGTTTAATGGGATTAACATAAATACGATGTGTGGTTTAATGTGGACAATGAACCATACTTCTGAATTATTTTCGTTCCACAATTATTGTACATTAAACGCGAGAAACTAAAAATTATATCGCATGTGTACCGTTAGTTGTGAAAGCGTCAGAAAAAACAGATTAAAATACTAGTTCTATTAATTCATTTCAAAGAAAGTCCTTAATTTTTTTTTTGTTTTAGATACAAAGCCACATTACACACGGACTAAATGTTGTTTTTTTTTAATAGTAGAGCCATAGTACAATTACAAAAAAACAAACTACACAGGACTGACAATAACAACTGCACAACATATTCAGCTAGTGACTCATTGCTCGTTAATCAGGCATTGGCCAATCATGTTAGTTTAAATATTGATAAAGTGAAGACCAAGTGTTATACAGATGAGTGTTGTGAGACCCAATGAAATAGTCAATACCGAAGACATGTTCAAGGAAGTCAACTGTGTACCGACGTTTTTGTACTCTGGAGAAATATAAGCAAAAAAAAAAAAGCTGTATTCAAATATTGAAATGAGGTGCTCGGCAGTAAATAGTGGTAAGTGACGTTTGTCACATTTGGAGGTTTTAAAGAATATGTAATGAAAAAATGTAATTGTTTAAACATTCAATACAAAATTTGTGCAATTTTACAAAGTATGATTTCTCAAGACATACATTTTGCAAGAGTTAAAATGTTCGTCACAATATTATATGATGTATAATCTCAATATTATAATTTTGGTTCTTACCATTATTTACTGCCGAAATACGAAATAAGAATGTCTAATTCAGTTATTGATAAAATACAATAAACTCTTCGGATGCACGTGCGCTAGTTCCAACAATGACCATAAGATATTTAAATTGACTTCGCCAAATACTTGTAAAAGATAAAGAACCGAAAAAGGAGAATCAAAATAGACCATAATGTACTCTTCCAAAACTAATTTTTTTCTTTTATTATATCTCTTTGTTAACTTTCACATCTACTACTTTCCTTATCTCAAATAATTAAAAATAATGACATCATCATTAGAATACTATCAGACGAAGAATGTTATAAAAATGCACAGTTGATAAAGCTACGATACATACTAGCTGTACCCTGCAATAGCTTTGCAAAAAGTTATATCCCCTTAGGCATGATCGGTAGGCTAGGTTATTTTTGGTTTCGGGCAAATCCGATTTTTTCATGAATGTATATTAAACTGGAATACTTTTGCAATAATTCTTTACTTTCGATTTAACGCAGAACCCAAATCTCTATTATTTTATTAGATTGCTCGTGTATTTGTTTTTTGTTTTTTTTTTAATTCTGTATACTTGCATGGTAACATTGCCTTATTTTTCTGAAGACTCTAACGATATTTTTACTGACTTGATTTAGTATTTAATTGAAATACGCATAGAACTTAGAATTCGCGGTTATTTTACGAGTATTTTGTTCATAAACTTCAGTGAAATAGAAACATAGAAATTTGATTATTAGTTTTACATATTTAAGTGGGACATATGACCTAGTGGTGTAGATACTCGACTGTCGACCTGAGAGTCCTGGGTTCGATCCTAGGTGAGCCCCATAGAGTTTTTCCAGGTGAAATGTGTTTCAAAGTCGTCCCATAAGTCCACCCAGCTTTAAATGGGTACCTGACTCAAGTTGGGGAAGTAAAGGCGGATGGGAGTTGTACTAACCACACAATCCCTTCTTATGCCGAGGTTATAGAAACAGATGAATTCTACACTTCATCTGCCCCGAAGGCCCATTAGGGCTAAGGGAACTACTTTACATATTTGATTTATAAAGAAAATAATTGCGATACGAAAGTTATAGATTATAAGTATTAAGTTATTTCTGGAGAAAGAGGTATTATATATGTATGGGTTAAATATGGTATTTAGCTTTATGAAGCCTTTAGTATGTGATTAACCATATTTAACAAGTAATTTATGGAAGTATCATCTTAAACTTGATTTGTAGTAATTCGTGAATACATTATATACTAACTATTGTATAAATCAGATGTGGATAAACCTGAGAAAAAGAAAAATAAGATTATGATTCATTATGATTCATTATATTCTTTGAACTAACAATAATTTTTAACAATCGTTGTTAAAATCATGTAATACTTTATAATTTAAAATTTAAAGTACGAAATGTTATTCAAAGAATATTGTAATAAAAAGTAACAAAAAAATAACAAAAACACTAAAATAAAAAATTTACTGTATGAGAATCCATATAACTTCAAATACTGATCCATGTAATTCAAAATTTCGTTCTCTGATATACCATTTGTATTACAACCAGTACCGAATATACAGTGTATAAATGTCTCTATATCTCTAATATGATGAAAACAGTCAATTTAGTAGCAATGTATTTTAAGTTTTAAGAAAATAATATATATATATATATATATAATTTTGACGCTAAATTAAGAACGACAGATTAGCTAACGTATTATTTCCCTTTCACATGAATGTCAGTTATTAATAACGTTTGCTATTTCAGGTATAATGTAATTGTTATACTGATCGAATTGACTTACTGGCATATTAAGGTCTGTTATATTACATGTTACAACACGCTGTTCATATAGTTCTGACCAAATAAGTTGATGCAGTCTGAAAAAAAAATAAAATACATATACTTTTAAATGTTGAGAATATGTGTGTATCTGTTTGACAACATTAAATAAATAATGTGAATGTCATAAAGCACCATTCTTTCACCAACACAAGCGGTTCTAAACTTTTTTTTCCGCTACTGAACCCCAAAGGGTACCCCTCACACTGGCACAAACCTTAGTTTGAGAATAAATGTATTTCTTTTTATAGTAAAATGTGCTTACTTTTCCATTGCGGCAAATAGTTTGGGTGATGAGATACGCAGCAAACTGGCGACCCCCCCCCCTACAAACTCTTGGTTATTTCGAACGAAAATAATATTTCGCTGCGTACACCCGGCATAGCCTTTCTCGTACCCCTTGAGGTACCAGTTTCACCGATTGAGAACCGTTCTCCCATATACATATTACTAAAAAAATTGTTCATGCACTGGAAATTATTACTATCATGTATTGTCATGCACTACTAAAGGGTGTGACAACCTTTGACCTTCCCCCCAAATTATAACAGGTCCAACAGGAAAAACAGTGGGACGGATGGCCGAGTGGTGTAGATACTCGACTGTCAACCTGAGAGTCCTGGGTTCGATCCTCGGTGAGGCCCATGGACTTTTTCCAGGTGAAATTTGGTGCAAAGTCGTCCCACAAGTCCACCCAGCTTTAAATGGGTACTAGGGTGCATCAGCAAAAAAAAAATTTTTAATAATTGATCTGTCTGCTATTTAAATTTGTTCCATTGATCAAAAAAAGCATTGTGTAAAAAAATAAAAAAATATTTGACAATATTTAGAGGTCACCCGGACTTCAACAAAGTTTGCATAATTAAGCGAAAACTAGATAAAACCATCCTTCTTGTAAAGTCTTACAGATTTACATACAAGAAGTGAAGCGCTATATAAATTGTGTTATAGTCTTTGGTTTTATAATGTTTGGTAGCTATGATTGATTTTGATAAGCAGTTGTGCTAGAAATAAAATTTAAAATTCACATTTTATTAGCAAAAACAACACTTTTCCTTATTGATGACCAAGGCAAGCATTTTAATTTATTTATTTATATTATTTTAATTTCTGATACAAATGACCTATAACATCAGAACATGGAAATGATATGAAAAACAACAATAAAATGTTTACACCTTCTAAGGAAATGCTGGCTGACCCTGGCATCACTTCAACAGTTGCATATCCAGTTATTACTGCGTCTCCTGCCTCGCGAACAAAGAAATCATAAACTCTTCTGAAAACTGAATTGTTTGGCATTGACCCTGCAATCTGTGTTGATGATGCTATAATTACTGGAATTCTTCGACTACCAACTTGTTTACAAGTTTTGAGGTGCATGATGTATCACTGCAATGTAGCAGCACACAGTGAGCGTCCAGGTTCTCTTGGTGCACCTTCTCGATTTACAACTGCCAAAATTGTGCTGAATCAAGTTACTGCTTTCTACGAAAAAGCAAACATTCCAATGGTGACAGAGAGGAGAGCTTGTGAGAAGATTGTTCAGGTTCTTGATGAATACAATAAACTTCGTTCAATTGATAAAAGTCGCCGAAACACACCAGCCACCAAACGTAAACTGGAACAAATGAAATCTATGTTGGCAACAACTTTTTAACTGTGGCCACCAAATGTCGAGACTATTATCAAGAATGCAGAAGATCTAGCATTCTTGAGGTCTATGAAAGAAGGCAGGTATTCCAGCTTTGAATCATTTGACAAAACACTTGCAAAAAGTCGCTTGACGCCATTCACGAGATGTCGCAACATTGGAACGTCAGAAATTCGCAAGAGAAGAAAATGCAGCATGTTCAACTATATCAGTGCCTTCCAGCGAGGGTAGCAGTGACGAACCCGATGATTCTTCTTCTAAATCTGAAGATAATATGGAGTTTGTTGATAACTGTTTGGATGATATAATGCCATTGCAAAAGCGAAGAAAGCCAACAGGAGCTTTAGTATTTGTACCTCCAGATGTTTTAAGCCGACCAAATCTTGTGTCACTAGCGACAAGATTAAAGATTACACCAACACAGCAGGCAGCTTTCACACAGGGCCTTATTAGCGAGTCTGGGGGTGATGTATCAATGGTGGCTTCTTCCTATGCCACTGCAGATCGTTCACGTCGCAAAGTTGTGAGATATCTACAAAGATCCACGACTCCTGGGAACCACCCAAACTCTGCACTCTCCACTGGGATGGCAAACTGACACCTTCTCTAAAAAAATCATCGTGTCACTGAAAAAACGCATAACAGTTGTTGTCGGTGATGCAAAGCAATTGAAACTTCTAGGAGTGCCAAATTATGCCAAGGCAGCAAAGAAACCCATTGGTGAAATAATTGCAGAATTAACCATGAAGCTAAAGACAGAGTGGCATTGTAATGATTGTATCGTTAATATGACATTCGACACAACAAGATCAAACACTGGTCATCAGACTGCTGCCTGCATTGCCATACAAAATATGCTGCAACGTGCTCTTCTGTGGTCAGGTTGTCGCCATCACATTGGTAAAGTTATCCTCTCTCATGTGTTTGCAGACATGAAAATAGAAGTTTCCAAATCCCCGGATATAACTTTGTTCACCAAGCTGCGAAGTAATTGGGAGTTGGTGGCACATGATTGGTCTCACGTTTGCAGTTTGTTTACGTTAGCTGATCATGATCTGAAGGCTCAAGAGCGACTGACGATAATGAGAGATGCGGTAATTGCACATGCCAACTCTAGTAAACAAACCGAATTCTTGCGAGACGACTACTACGAATTCCTTAAGCTGTCCCTTGTTTACCTGAATGCTAAAAATAAGGAGGTTAACTTTAAAAGACCAGGTGCCCTGCACAAAGCACGATGGATGGCAAAGCTGATATATTGCCTCAAGATTGCACTGTGTGAGAAACAAATTCAATTATTGCCTCCAGGTACTATTACCACACGTGATCAAGTGCCAAAGATTCGTACATTTGCTACGTTTGTAACACATGTTTATGTCGTGTGGTGGATCACTTGCAAAAAGAGTTATGATGCACCATGGAATGATCTACAGCATTACAAGCGACTTTTGGATTACAACGATGTCAACAGAGACATATCCAAGTCAGCAATCCGTGCCCTGAAAAGGCATGTGTGGTACCTCACTGCTGAAATGATCCCACTTGCTCTGTTCAGCAATGAAGTACCTGTGTTGGAAAAGCGAGCTCTAGCAGATGCTCTGTTAAGGCTTCGACCAGTGGTTGTCCTCCAAACTCCACAGAATCGATTTGGAAATGGTTGGGGGAAAACCACGATTCCAATCAATTGATTCTAAAACTCGGTTGTGTGATCTGGCTGGAGTTGACTCGTGGTTTACTATATACAGACTTCAACTGGACACAGGATTCCTCTAACTGCCTGTTGATGATTGGTGCCAAACAGCTTCTTACATTGCCAGTGCAGAAAATGTTGCTGCTATTAACGTTGTTAACGATTGTGCCGAGAGAGGAGTGAAACTGGCATCTGACTTTGTTGAAGCAGCGCGAACGGATGAACATTTTTAAAACATTCTTCAATTGGTAGAAATGGACCGCAAAAACATCTCAAATGTGCGTAAACCTTACAAACGTGCAACAAAGTGACACTGAATTAAATGCAACAGTAATAAATAATTTAATACTTTAATGTAATTTTTATATAGGCTAGAATAAACTTTTTTTTTCTTTACATGTTTTGTGATTTCTGGGGGGGGGGGGGGGGGGGGGGGCGACCTCTAAATCAACTCTGGTTTGAAAAATATTTTACACAAGTTATTATTAATGATATTAGAACAAATTAGAAACATAGACAGCTCAAAAACAAACAATCAATTTTTTCCTCTATTGTGGTGATGCACCCTAAGTTGGGGAAGTAAAGGCGGCTGGGCGTTGTGCTAACCACACAATCCCTTCATATGCTGAGGTTATAGAAACAGTTGAATTCTACACTTCATCTACCCCGATGGCCCGTAAGGGCTAAGAAGGGAACTTTACTTTTTACCAGGAAAACAAAAATATTTGAGAATAAACCCACAAAAAATGAAACTAATTCAATTTTTATAAAAACAATACATTCTAAATCAACATCGTCAGTTCAAATACATAATTTATTAAAATCTGAATGATAGCATGTTAATATAAATTGTCGGTCCAATCTTGAGTTATTTGGCGTCACGTGAGTCCAACTCAAATAAAACGAATGTGTCTGCGGTCAGCGTTAGTAATCCTTTCAACGTAGCACACTCTATGTGATATATTATTTGATGTCGTGCCACATTATCTTTCAAACCTCGACCCCGATATTACGATTTATGACACATATGACACCTGACAATATATATTAATCCATAAAAGCCCAAAAATAATTGAAAAGTGCTTTTTTTTAAATTTCATTTATTCAAGCTTCGATCTTAAGTCATATTTTAATGTATTAACTCTCATGCTATAAAAGTCTTAATACAAAATAAATAAAACACTCTCAATGATGCACAGAAAACAATTATATATTATTTTCAATATCAGATTCTTAAAAAAATGAGCGATTCCTTTAAGTCATTTGAACAATATGAAATGTGACGTCGTAGAACTGGTTCAGAGTGGCTGATTTAATAAAGACAGAATAACAACAAGGTCATGTGAAAGACGTAGACAGGTCAAATAAGTTATTCAATGTTGAGTCAAGCGTGTAATATTATGCCGATGTGCCAAGCTTTGCGGGTATTAAACGCCACTGTTAATAATATACTTCAGGGCAGTGGCTTTCTAAACACATTAAAATTATAGTCAGTGGCGTCACTAGGGGAGTGTGGGGGTAGCTGGCTGCACCGGGTGACACCAACATAGGGGTAAAACCATAATGAACAATTCATTTTTCATATCAGAAAGTGCTAGGTCTAGTCGGGTTTTATAAATGATCATAGTTAAATACATCAGTAGTAACACCATGCAGGGCATCTTGGACTTAGGTCAATGAATACAATTATCTATATGGTTGAGATACTTTCAAACATGTTTAAAGAGCTACTTATGTGATTATAGATAGCAATATTCATGTACACTAAAAGTATCCGTATCTTATTTATCACATGTAGCTCAAGAGTCAAAGTGAGTTTATAAATGTCCTGTCACAATATGTGAAGAATATCATTATAAGGATATAAAGACTGCCATGTATATTGGAATTATGTTCGACAGCACACCTGAAATGTCACACATTTTCCAGATATTGGTTCCCTCTCACTTTTTGTATGATGAGTTATCTGAAGTTGAGCTTTTAAAGAAAATAAACGCAAGCTGAGAGTAGCAGATATTGATTTTTGACAACTCCATGCAGTGGTCGGTATTTGATGTTTTGAAGCTCATTTCTGAATGGGATTTCCTAGAATCTCTGCCAACACTCTCACTTAGCCTGTAATTATTTATCACTATATGTGTGTAATCTCATGTGGGAGTAGCTTTTCAAAACTGAAACTGATCAAAAAAATGACTTGCCATCCATTATGGGATAGGCTTTCTGATCTTGCAGATTTCTATTGAAAGTGATATAGTGAAAGATATTAATGTCTTTCATCTTACATCATTAAAACTCAAAAACTTTTGAACGTAACGGACGTATTTCACAAACATTACAGTTATAGGCGATTCACTAAGGTCTAGTGCAGGGATAATCGAAATATTTTTTATTGTTCATGATGGACGTATTGAGGGGTTGAAGGTGGGGGGGGGGTTACACCCTGAATTAGACGACACCTGATGACACCAACCATAGTGACGCTACTGATTAAAGTATCCACATTTTAAAATCAGTTTCATTGGCTAAACTTGTCATCAGATGCTATATTTTGAGACAATGATTTTTTTTTTAAATCTGCTGTGTTGTTAATGACTAATTGGTGTAAAGGAATGCGCGTTGATTACTGACAGATATTCATGTGTATGCCACAGGCTGAAATCAATGTGGGACCAGTAACCCACTTTGGCATGGGATTATCGAATGTGATACATAAATAAATAATAAAACTACACAGACCGCCCATGTATTGTTTTATAATGATCAATATGTCAAAATGTCATCCAATCAGCGGCGTAGTTTTGCTGATTTTATTACAAGCGGTGCGTTGATCCTATTCATTGCACGAGATTTCCTTAAAGAAAATAGTTAAAGTTTTTTGACGACTACCTACAGGGGACGGGTGGTCGTGCGGTGTAGAGCGCTCGACTGTCGACCGGAGGGTCCCGGGTTCGAATCTCAGTGAGAACCTTAAGATTTTTTCAGGTCCTGGTGATAGTTGGGGGAGTAAAGGCGGCTGGGCGTTGTGCTAACCACACAACCCCTTCATATGCCGATGTTTATAGAAACAGATGAATTCTACACCCGTTAGAGTTAAGGGAACTTTACTTTACTACATGAAAGAGTTTTAGGTATTTATACGAATTGGTCACATGTTGCTCTTTACCGAATAATAAACCGCATGAGGCTCTATACACACTATGTTACCAAATTACGGACAACCAACAAGGTCAGTTTAAAAACGGCTATATGTGGTTTGCCAGAAAAAGTGAGAACATCATATAACATACGATTTTTTTTTAAATATAATTAAATTAATTGTATTGGTTCATGTAATTTTGGAAAGTTTTTAGCCAATGAAAAATCATGTTCAATGTGTCCTCCCAGCTTATCAACATTTTTTTCTAAGCGTACAGCTAAACAAACTTTGAAATAATTATATATTACCGTCTACGCAATGTTCTCATTTTTGTTTTGGCCCACTCTGTATACACTATGTTACCAAATTACGGAAAACCAACAATGTCAGTTTAAAAAAAGGATTAAGGACAAGGCGCCAATGAAAACTAATGCACTGAGTTTCAATTTCGATTTCCCAGAATGCTACTCGAGCCAGGAGTGTCTACGTTATTTTTTGTACACCTGACAATGTCAAGGTTAATCAATCTTCAATCTAGATCAGAGAGTCTCAAAGCATGTGCCAAAGGCGGGGTAAGACTGATATGTTTTTAAGTTAAGGCTTTTATGTTTTTGAGAAAAAAAATCAAAATACAGAATAAATTAAAATGGCCAATTTCTATATAAAAATATCGTTTATGAAGAATTTGTACCAAAGTGCTCCTATTTTAGAAGGTTATACACATTATCTTTTAATGGTATCAATTTTCTATAGTGAAAACTAATAATGACTTTCAGAGATAATAAACCAAAAAAATATAATAGATTAGGGTATATAGCAGATGCATGTATAAAAACGTATACAATTTGGAAAAGATAAATACAAAATGTATTACGTACTTTGATACAAAGTTTTCCGATATGTTTACGGTATTGCCCGGAAATAACCGAGAAGTTGTTTCCATTTGTAATGTGGACGGCAATGTTTTTTTAAATGTAATGTACAATTATTAATTTTTGTTAATCTTTTTAATTAAGGCTTTTACTTTATATCGCAATAGGTAAGTTTAAAGAGGTATTTAAAATAATTAGTATTTCAAACTTGGATCGTTTTAGGTAGAATTTCTTTACATTAAAATAAAATTAATGTCGGTTATTTATTTCACTTTTGAAAAATTCGCTGTAGATAATCAAAAGTAATCTAATATAGCCTAATGATGTTATATTCTACTTTATAGTGAGTATTTTTAACAATTATTAATTATTATTTTTCTTTATAAAAATATTTAATTAACTGTAAAAAGATCATTTTTTATATAACTAAACTCTAAATAATTGCCGTTGAATACATGATAAATAAATGTTCACTAGCTGTACCCTGCAAATCCTTTGCATAGAGTTATATCCCCTTATGCTTGATCGGTAGGCTAGGTTATTTTTTGGTTTCGGGCAGATTCGATTTTTTTCATGGTTGTATTTTAAACTGGAATACTGTTGTATTAATTCATTACTTTCGATTTAACGCACTCTGGAAATGAGAATTATTATATACGATTATTCACATTTCATGAGTTTAGACCTTGTGAATGCTAAATGGAAAGCAAAACGTTTAGCGATTATCTTACAATTAATAAATGCAATATTATACTTGAACAAAACGAAACATATCATAATGATGTACTCAGTTTAATTATCTTCAACCATAAACATTATTTCATTTTTTGTTGACTAATATTACAAGACTAGCGTAGACATAGGGCTTGTTTATCACAAAATAACAAGTATTAATAAGTAATACACATTTAAATGACAAAGCGTTTACTAGACGTTTAAATAATTTTGCAGCTATAAGTAATTGGTATTAATTAGTTGGAAGAACTAAAACACAAAACTAAATAAAAGAAAATCAAACATAACAACTCGGACATTACATAAGTGGAGTACTTACGACAGTTCTTAAGTTCATTGAAATTTTTTCCGCTTGAAATTATCTGATCTTTTGCATTTAGTGTAATAGGACAACTATGACAAACATTGAACAAATGTTTCACCATGTCTGATGTAGCATAGAAATATAGAATGAAATCACGACGGACATGCATGTATTATAATTTACTATATTATAATAAAGAAGGATAAACATGTGATATATGAGTGTCTCGGGCTGGTGGACCACAGGGTATGACAATTCTCATATTTTGAAAAACACAGAGAATTTGATTGCACCGAAAGGGGCGTTGAAAAGCATAAAACGGTTAAGACACAAAATTTAAAACAAAACAGTTAAGAACTATTGAAATACGAAATTTAATTATGTGCTAGTTTTTAAAAGGCGAAATTTTTAAAACATTGACACCTAACTCTTTAGATTAATTGAATTAATATTTATAATTTGATTTTTTATGTCTTCTTTGACAAATGTTGCGTAATATTTATATATGACCTATTTACCTTCATTTCCATGAATTTTCCTAAATAAAGCATTAGCAGTTAGTACAAATTGAGCTTGATAACTAAAAATGATTTTTTTTAGATAGTTCTTTGAAAATAAGAAAAAACAAAGTCATGCATTATGTAAGCAATATGTAGTAGTATCACTATATTGTCATGGGTATATTTTATCGTAGAATTTCTTGTAGAATTATTTGTTGTATATATATATATATATATATATATATATATAAATATATATATATATATATATATTGTCGTATCACCTAAGAAGGCTAAACTACTCCTTCAAGTATAGCGAGCTTATTATCTTCCTGTATCATCATTCTTTAAAATATAATCAGATTGACATCACTAGTACAACACAAATGTGTAGTAAAGAAAATGACAATATTCACCATTTCTTGATTTTTTTCTTTATTAAACACAATATTTCAAGGATGGCGACGGTGGTTTCTTTTAATTATATTAATTTACACATAAGACATTGTTTAATAAATGCATGTACCTCCAATAACCGTCTGTGTTCTTTCAACTTATTTCCTTCCGATTTTTAAAACCCATTCATTTGGTGCGTTACCGCACTACAGAGAATTCTCTCTAACACACACACACACACACACACATATATATATTTATTTATTTATTTATATCTCACATATTCCCATAAACTCCCGCATATTCCCATAAGTTTCCATATATTCCCATTCTCTCTCTCTCTCTCTCTCTCTCTCTCTTTCTCTCTCTCAATCTCTCTTTCCTTATCTCTCTTTTTCGATAATTGACATAGAGATGAATCTACTTATGCATGGCAGTTGATCATTGTACAATGTACATCAGAAAATTGAAACAAAGCTTATAGTCCGTTTCATATATTAAAAAAATAGCAGAAGATTTTACTGATGCGTAAAATTTGGACCTTACCTTGTTGAAAATAAACACAAAGCCTATAGTCCCATTCGCCAAATACTAAACAGGAGTAGACTCAATTGGCACATATTCCCATCAGCTACCACTTATTCCAACAAGCTCCCACATATTCTCATAAGCCCCTACATATGCCCATAAGCTTCTTATATCCCCATAAGCTCCTACATATTCGTATAAGCTCCCACATATTCCCTTAAGCTCCTAATATTCCCATAAGCTCCTAAATATTCCCATAAGTACCTAATATTCTCATAAGCTCCTACATATTCCCGTAAGCTCCCAGATATTCCCATAATCTCCTACATATTCCCATAAGCTCCTACATATTCCCATAAGCTCCTACATATTTCCATAAGCTCCTACTTATTCCCAAAAGCTCCCCCTTTTTCCCATAAGCTACCACATATTTCCATAATCTCCTACATATTCCTATAAGCTCCTAATATTCCCATAATCTCCTACATATTCCAATAAGCTCCTACATATTCCCATAAGCTCCTACATATTCCTATAAGCTCCTACATATTCCCAAAATCTCCTACATATTCCCATTAGCTCCCAGATATTGCCTTAAGCTCCCAGATATTCCCTTAATCTCCTACATATTAACATAATTTCATAATATTCCCATAATCTCCTACATATTCCAATAAGCTCCTACATATTCCCATAAGCTCCTACATATTTTCATAAGTTAATACATATTCCCATAAGCTCCCAAAAATTCCCATAAGCTTCTATATACTCCCATAAGCTCCTACATATTCCCATTCTCTCTCTCTTTCTCCTTATTTCGCTCTTTCTCTTTCCTTCTTTGTATCTCTCTCTCTCTCTCTCTCTCTCTCCCTCTCTCTCTCTCTCTGTATATATATATATATATATATATATATATATATATATATATATATATCACATATTCCCATAAGCTCCCGCATATTCCCATGTTCCCATATATTCCCATTTTCTCTCTCTCTCTTTCTTCTTATTTTGCTGTCTCTCCTTCTCTGTCTCTCTCTCTCTCTTTCTCTCTCCCTTTCCTTATGTCTCTTCTTCGATAAATGACATACAGTGGAATCTACTTATGCATAGCAATTGACCATTGTATAGCAGAAAATTGAAACGAAGCTTTAGAGTCCGTTTCAAATATTGAAAAATATGAGTAAAACTTACTGATGCGTAAAATTTGGACCTTAGGTGGTTAAAAATAAACACAAAGCCTATAGTCCCATTCGCCAAATACAAGACATGACTAGAATCAATTGGCACATATGCCCATAAGCTTCCACGTATTCACCTAAGCTCCCACATATTCCCATAAGCTTCTTATATCCCTTTAGGTTCCTACATATTCCTCTAAGTTCCTACATATTCTCATAAGCTCGCACATATTTCCATAAGCTCTTAGATATTCCCATAAGCTCCTACATATTCTCATAAGCTCCCACATATTCCCATAAGCTCCTAGTATTCCCATAAGCTCCTACATATTCCCATAAGCTCCTAATATTCCCATAAGCTCCTACATATTCCCACAAGCTCCTAATAATCCCATGAGCTCCTACATATTCCCATAAGCTCCCACATATTCCCATAAGCTCCCAGATATTGCCAAAAGCACCCAGATATTCCCATAAGCTCATAATACTCCCATAAACTCGTACATATTCCAATAAGCTCCTAGATATTCCCATAAGCTCCTACATATTCCCATAAGCTCCTAATATTCCCAAAAACTCCTACATATTCACATAAGCTCCTACATATTCCCATTAGCTACCAGATATTGTCATAAGCTCCCAGATATTCACATAAGCTCCCACTTATTCCCATAAGCTCAGACATATTCCAATAAGCTTCCAAACATTCCCATTCTCTTTCTCCTTATTTCGCTCTCTCTTTCCTTCTCTGTATCTCTCTCTCTCTCTCTCTCTCTCTCTTTCTCTCTCTCTCTCTCTCTCTCTCTCTGTATATATATATATATATATATATATATATATATATATATATATACTATTTATTCTGTGGAACTTCTTTCACTTCTGGGAAGGTCTATAAACTGTAGTACAGTCTCTTCGGAGTTAATATTTCTTGACTTGGTGTATATTTTTTAATAAAATGTCCACATATATCTATATATATATATATATATATATATATATATATATATGTGTGTAATCAAATATAAAAGATCTTACATTCTAATACATGCACAATATGTTTATATTAATTAACATCCTTCCCTTATCTCGTCTCTGGTCGACTGTCTTATCTGTCGTCTGAAAAATCACATCTGCACTAATATTCATCTTCCGCCAAGTGGCCAGATAATTAAACTATCTATATCTCCAGAAATGATATACACAGATAATGTAGTACTAAAGAAAAAGTCAAAAAGTAACTGAGTATTGACTGTATCGAGTGTTATATACATATAAATGCTAGAGATATTTATTTTATTTACTTCAACATTTGTTTACAAAAAAATTATAACAAACGTTTTTAATTTTTAACTCACTAAAATGTTTTTTTTTTTATTTAAGGAACATATTCAACTTATTACACGAAGTAAATGTGACAATTAAATAAGATCTAATGAATATAATATATATATATATATATATATATATATATATATATATATATATATATATATATATATATTGTCATGGGTTGTTTTGTAGATTAGTATTTCAGTTGTATGTATATTATATTTCTAAGGAGCTTGTATAAAAGGTAGTATGGTCTCTTCGGAGTTATTCTTGTTGACTACTTGACTTGGGTGTATATATATATAATTTGTAATTAAATGTCCACAGACGTAACACATGTAGAGAATAGATATAAAGCACTGAGCAGATAAATATATATATTATTTATTCTTCTATATCACATACATGATTCAATGATAATTGATGTGAAAACCAAGTTACGTCAATCCAGTCAAGAATATAAAATCTACTGTATCATGTCTGAAGAAATATATCGTCTGCTTATCGTCTAATTATTCTCGTCTGCTCTAACTAAAATAAAATCTCTTCCGCTAAGCTAAGTGGCCAGATAATTCAAACCATCTCTGTGCCAACTATAAATTCTATAGCCTAATTTGATTATTACAACATCCCCCTTCCCTTTAAAATTAAATGTTATACATTTAGTTTTTTTAGCAATCTCTATGTCTTACTGTCATTAACTTAATAAAATTTACTTTTGTCAAAATAAAAATACAAATTACAATAGTAATCTATATAAAAAATGTCAATGTATATACAAAATGTCATATTAGTTATGATACAAAATATCAAACAAAATGGTTATGATACCAAATATCCATTAATAACAATATTCTTGTCAATACTATATCTCATATTTCAATTTTTAAATGCATCATATAGCATATCATAATATTGACATAAAAATTTATTCAATTTTCAAAAATATTATTATCAATTCAGTTTTAAACAAAAAAAAATTTTATACAATAATAAGTGATTATTCACTCAAGTTGATACCAAGTACCATAACTTCTTCATAAGTTTTAAGTGCATTTTTAATTATCATTGTTATCTCCCCTCTTTTCTCTCTTTTTTTTTTTTAGTGATTATTTTCTATCACCTTATGACTTAATTGTCATTTCTTTGTACATATTCACTTAATGAATTTATTTTCAATATTCACCACTTTCATATTTTTCTTCACATCATAATCATTTTTTCTTTTGTATGAGAGCATTTTATTTCAGTACAATATATTTTTCATGTTGTCTTTTGACAAACTTCTTCTGTTGCAACAATATTTTGTTCAACTTATTATTTACCTTGCTTTATCTAGCAAGTCATTTTTCTCTCATTTATTATAAAGACCTTTTCTTTTGTCTTCTGTCAATAACACTTTCCTTAGTGATTTGACAATATTTATTTTGTGCTCATCAATTATATAAGACATTTTTCTTATGTCTTTCTCATCTTTTATATAGTGTGAATATATTAACTTTGCACTTTTTATATCAATTTATCTTGATATATTTAATATTATCATCATGTACAATTCATTATGTCTTCTGACATATAAAAATATTTAAACATCATTTTAATAAATTTCATATATTATTACAATCTTCATACCTTTGACTTCTTTAGTCAATAATTGTTCAAGTTACATATTTGAGACTAATAAGTCTTCTTGACAATAATCAATGTCATAATTAATAATCTTTTGATTGGATTTAACAAAATTTTAACTTTTTAAAATCATTATAAAAAATTGAACAATTAACTTCAAACAATGAACAAATTCAATAAAATATGCATTAGTAATCATTGCATAATAAAATCTTTGCATAAACTTCAATAATATTTTCATCAATGTGAATGAAATGAATGAGTAATTAATCATTCCTACAACATATTCTCATGTACATTATACTTGTTTAGTGTATGTGTTTTATTTTAAACACAATCTCTCCTCATTCTCATCTTAATTAAGTATGCATATTTCTTTTTTTTTTTTTTTTTTATATATTATGCATCAAACATCAACATGAATTCTTCAATATTCCTGATTTAAAAAAATATTTGAGTCAATATACTCAATACAATAGTGTACTTGACAAGCTTAAATGTCATCATCATTATTCATGTATTATATTATATTTTCAATACATACAAATCATTTATTTTCTAATATAACTCTTATTTGTATTAATCGTTCCAATATCCATATTATTTTTACTTATAGTTCCAATATTCTTATATTTCTAGTCATTATCGTTATTGTTCTACTATATTTCATTGTTACTTGTTCCAATCAAATTTATATTTCATTATTGTTCCTATATTCATATATTTATACTTGTTATTTCAATTAATTATATTTATTCTTGTTGTCCCAATACAGTATTTTCTATGTTTAAACAATTCAATATGTTTACTCACAAAAAAAAATATACTTATTTCTGACTGAGTCTCGACAAAATATCTGGGATATGGTTACTTGACCCTTTAATGTATTTTATGTTAAATGAGTAGTCTTGCAATAACAAAGACCAGCGTGTTAATTTGGCATTATTTATGCTTTTGGTATTCAGGTTAGCTAAAGGTTTGTGATCTATTAACACAGTGAACTCATTGCCTAGCAAGTATTTGCTTAATTTAGTTATTGTCCAAACTAAAGCTAAACATTCTAGTTCTATTACTGAATATCTACTTTCAGTGCCTGACAGTTTTCTACTTAAATACAGTATTGGTTTATTAATATTATCCTGCTCTTGATATAGACACCCACCGATTGATGTCTTACTAGCATCTGTGCCTACAATAAATTTCTTTGTCATATCTATTGAACTTAAAATTGGTTTTTCTTCAAAACACTGTTTTATTTTCTTTAATGCATTGTTACATTCTGAATTCCATTCAACTTTTTGTTGCATCTTTTTCTTAGTTAATTTCACTAAAGGTTCAATTAAGTTTGCAAAGTTAGGAATAAATTTTCTATAAAAATTGCATAATCCTATAATAGATCTAACTTCTTTTTTCTTTTCTGGAATGCGAATCTCAAAAATTCTTTTAAGAATATTGTTTGTTTGTGTGACTAATCCTTGACCAATATGATATCCTAGAAAATCTATGTTTTTAAAACCTATTTTTATTTTCTCAGGTGAAACTGTTAAGTTATTAATTTGAAGAATTTCTAGTAATTTATTTAAACTGTTTATATGGTCTGACCAGTTTTTAGTGTAAATACATATGTCATCCACATAGTATTTAATGTTTTCAATGTTTCTTAATAACTTATTCATCATCTTAGTGAATGTTGCAGTGCTGTTCACCAGACCAAAAGGCATAACATTCCACTCATAAAATCCTTCATGAGTTTTAAATGCTGTATATTGTTTAGAATCTTCCTGAACTTCTATCTGCCAAAAGCCTCTAGTTAAATCTAGGTGTGTGAAAATATTGGCATTTGACATTTCCTGAACTAAGTCTTCTATGTTTGGTAAAGGTTGTTTATCTATTACTGTAATAGAATTTAAGCTTCTGTAATCACAACATAAACGAATTTTGCCATTATTTTTCTTTACTACCACTATTGGAAAACAATAGCTGGAATCTGATTCTCTTATTAATCCACTATTTAGTAATTGTTCTATTTCTTTTTGAACTTCATTTCTGTATTTAAATGGAATGTCATAGTATTTAGGTTTAATTGGTTCTTCAGTTTTTAATTTGATTGAATGTTTAATTATGTTTGTCTTTCCTGGTTTGTTAGAAATTACATTTTGAAAAGAATTTAACATTTCTATAAGCTGTTTCTTGATATCTTCAGGTATGTCTGTTGCAAAATTAATTTTATTCATGTCATCCTGTTGATCTAAACTTATTACTGGAATCTGATCAGTGTCATTAATATTGTTTTCTAAACTATAAGTGTTGTCTTCTCCGATTAAACAATTTAAAGATTGAATCTGTTGTACAATGATTTCTAATTCTGTAGGAGGATCTAAAATATCTCTCAATCTGTCAATATGAAATGTTCTACCCTCTCCATTTATTTCTACTGAATAGTCCACATTTCCTATTTTGTTTATTATTTTATATGGACCTCTCCATCCAATTTCATTATCTTTGGGTATCAATACATAAACTAGATCTCCAACTTTAAATTCCCTTAAGTACCTGTTTTTGTTTTTAAGATCCCTATGGTATTTATTTTTCTTTATGAGATTTTCTTCTGCATATTTGTTTGAATACAGTATGTTATTTCTGGTTTTGTCTACCAATTCAAATGGACTAATATGTTCCTTATCTGTATTAATTATATTTTCACTGAATAACTGTAATGGTCCTATAGGATTTGAACCGAACATGAGTTCAAATGGTGTAAAACCTGTTGTTTCATGAGGTATTTCTCTATACGCGAATAAAATTAAAGGTAAAAATGTGTCCCAATCCTGTCCATGATCACTAATTATTTTCCTTAACATGGTCTTTATGGTTTGATTTGCCCTCTCTATGGAACCATTTGATTGAGGTCTGTATCTAGCTGTAAATACCTGTGCAATGTTAAGCATATGAGTAAATGCCTGAGTAAGATGTGATTTAAATTGAGTACCATTGTCTGATAATATTGTGTTAGGAAAACCAAAAGTTGTAAAAATAGACAATAATGCTTTGCAAATTGTTTCTGCAGTTATATCTACTAATGGAATTGCCTCAACCCAGCGTGTTGCTAAGTCTATCATTGTTAAAATATATCTATGTCTTCTATTGGACATTACTGAAATAGGTCCAATTATGTCTATGGCAATTTTATAAAAAGTAATGTTTGTTGTATCACTTTCTTGTATGGGAGCTCTGTGTTTTGGTCCTATGTGATTATATTGTTGACATTTCTTACATGCCTTAACAAATCTTTTTACATCTCCTATGACACCTGGCCAGTAACAATATCTTCTAATTCTATCCAGTGTTTTCTTAACACCCAAATGACCTGCTAAGTAGCAATCATGAGCTGCTTTTAGTATGTTATTTCTTAAAACTGTAGGAATCATTATTTGTTTAAATGACCTGTTATGACTAGTGTATTTTCTTATTAAAATGTCATTTTCTACCTTATATATTATGTTTTTATCTTCATTTTCCTCTCTATTGAAATAAATTTTTAAACTTTCATCCTGTTCTTGTAATGTTTTAAGTTTATCCCTATCAATATCCAAAATGTTGTTTTGTCTACTAGATTCAGGGTATTGTTTTGTACTGTTTTCTTTATTAGCTTGTGCTCTAGTCATTGCATTTAATTTTTTAGTTAGGTTGTAATTATGTTTTTGTTTTATGTGTTTATTTAATCTCCTTAATGATCTGCATTTTCTACTGCAATCAATGCATTCATGATCAGATTTATTTACTGTATTTGTATTCTTTATAGTATTTTCTTTTACAACTTCAACTGAATTATTGTCATAATTTAATTTATTTATTAGTTTAGTTTTTAATACTGTATAATTGTCTTGGTTGTTTTCTGCTAGTGATTTTGCCAAATGGTGGTTATGTAATTTGTCTATGAGAACTGTTATTTTATCTTCTTCTTTAACATTGTTCTGTGTGGCTACTGTGTCTACTCTCTCTAAAAAATGTACAATGTTCTCTGTACCATTCCAATTTTGTATGCTTTTGAATAGTGTACATATGTTTTTATCTGTATCTGTCTCTAAGGGTTCCTCTATAATTGTTTCTAATTCTCTATTTTCTAACCATTTCATATAAATTTCTTTGGAATTGTCTTGTATATTTTCCACATTTCCTATTATTAATGAGGTTATTGGTGAATCCATTAAAAGTGCTTTTATTTCCCCACTAATCCATGGTGTTTCAATATAAATTTTTGCTGTTTTACATTTCACTATTTCTCCATTTCCCATTCTTATTTCTTCTATGCCCTGTAATATTTGTTCTTCCTTTACTAATTTTGAATCCAGAATAATACATGTACAGCCACTGTCTCTCAAGCACATTACTTTCCTACCATCTACATAACAAGGATAAAAAATTAATTCTCCCTTGCCCTCCATCATGTTACTGGTATGTATGTTGTTAAAAGAGTGTCTTTGACTTGATCTACCCCTATTTTCTTGTTTTCTAATGGGACTAGTGTTTGGTGATTGTCTCTTATTGTTATATTTATGTTGTCTTTTATTAAAATATTTCTTTCTATCTCCATAGTTGTAATACTGTCTGTTTCTGTTTTGATAATTGTCTGTATGCTGTTTCCTAAACCAACAAGTATGCTTGTCGTGTCCTATCTTGTGACAAATTTGACATGGATTGTTAAACCTAGGAGGTAAGCTACTAAATCTTTTCCTGGTAACACTATTTTTCATGAGATTAAATTTATTTTGTGTTGAACTGAACATTGGAGTGTTTACATGACTATCCCTAAAATCTGACATGGCAGAAATTAACTCTATCTTCTTATGAACTTTTCTTTGTTTTATGAATGTGAATAGTTCTGATGTACAAAGTGTAAGTACTTTGTCCACCAGAAGTAGCTCTTTTATTTCAATCACACTATTTTCGTCTATCCCAGACATCCTTATCCAATTGTTCAAATGGGCCTCTAAATTATTAATATATGCCTGAGGATGTTCATTGGAACCTAATGTACTGTTATGAAATAAATTTCTATAGTAGTCTTCTGTTTTGTTGAAATGATCTAATAGTTGTTTCTTTATTTCACTGTAATCTGATGTGTCGCTATCTCTAATGTTGTTTAGGGCTTTTAGTGCATCCTCTGTAACTGATTGGTATAAATAGTTTTTCCATTCGGATTTGTCTATGTTGTTTAATTTAAATTGAGTTTCCATATTATGGAAAAATTGGTCTATCTTTCCAGATTTACCAGAAAAAGGTTGTATTTTTATTCTATGTTTATATGATTTTTCATTTTCTAGTTTTATTGGATTGCTGCCTCTCATTTCTAGTTCTAATCTTTTAAGTTGTAAGTCTCTTTCAATTTCCATCTGTATTTTTTCTCTTTGTAATGCTATTTCTTGTTTTATTTTGTCTTCTTGTATTTCTGCATCTTTTTTAATTTTTGCAGCCTGTATTTCTGCATCTCTTTTATTTTTTTCTTCTTCTATTCTAATTTTTTCTGTTTCTCTTCTATCTTCCCTATCTTTATCCATATTATCATTAGCAAATTTTACTAATTTATCACCTGTAAGACCTGCATATTTGCCCTGATTAATATAGAATTCAAATGATCCTGGTTGCTCAGCCATTTTAAAATTTATTTAATTTTTCTTTATCAAATTATTTATATAATTGATTTCTTAATTTTAATTTATTTATGCTGTATTGGTTTTTTATTGTATATATGTATATATAGTATATTTCAGTATTCAATATTCTTGAGTCTATATGCAATTCTATGTCAAAATAAAATTAAATTACCAATGTAAAAATAGTTCTAATAATAAGTGACAAATGAAAACATACAATAAATAAAATATTTCTAAGATTAATATGCTATCACTAAAAAAATGTAAAAAAAATTTTACAGACTAAGTTAAAATTATTTAATTAAATTTAGAGTTAGACGAGCGAAAACAAATACACAACTTTACAAAATTACTTGTAAAAAAAAAATTTAAGATACGAATAAAACAATTACTTCTAAACAAATATTTTTAAGTAAAATATCTAGATGAAAACAATATATATTTATTTTAATTTAACTAATTTTGCAATTAGAACTTTTCAAAAAGATATTTAACTATATACTAAGGATGTAAAAAAAAAATTGTTTCTAAACATTACATACTAATATAATAAAATTGACACAGTTTGCAAATAAGACAACAATTATGATTAAACAACGTGAAATCACCGTAAAATACCTTTCTTGTTACTTCGGACTTCGGATCTCAGGTGTAGAGTGCTGTAAAAGTATGGTTTCGGAAGGTGTAGACTCACTTCTCTGGTAGATGTAAATGGTAAGGTCAGAGTGTAGTCATTTCATAGCTCTCCTGGTACGGTTACGGTACGCTAGGCTTACAATTCGGTAAGGTCTGCTAAATTTTCGGCTCACCTTCTTTTTCACCCACACAAGGATAGAGTAATATGAACAGATGTAAATGTTCTTATGACTAGCGATGTTTCACTGTAGCGATGTTTCAACAGTAGTAAAATATGAAGTCCAACAAGTATAGTTGTATATATTACAGTAAAGTACTGTATATTGGTGGAACACAGATGTAAAAATCAGGAACATGTAGAACTTGTAAATCTTTCAGTGCTTCAATGCATATTGTCACATGCATACCATTCATATATAATGTTCTTTATGGAACTACCACTGCCGCCGCCATTCATGTCATGGGTTGTTTTGTAGATTAGTATTTCAGTTGTATGTATATTATATTTCTAAGGAGCTTGTATAAAAGGTAGTATGGTCTCTTCGGAGTTATTCTTGTTGACTACTTGACTTGGGTGTATATATATATAATTTGTAATTAAATGTCCACAGACGTAACACATGTAGAGAATAGATATAAAGCACTGAGCAGATAAATATATATATTATTTATTCTTCTATATCACATACATGATTCAATGATAATTGATGTGAAAACCAAGTTTCGTCAATCCAGTCAAGAATATAAAATCTACTGTATCATGTCTGAAGAAATATATCGTCTGCTTATCGTCTAATTATTCTCGTCTGCTCTAACTAAAATAAAATCTCTTCCGCTAAGCTAAGTGGCCAGATAATTCAAACCATCTCTGTGCCAACTATAAATTCTATAGCCTAATTTGATTATTACATATATATATATATATATATATATATATATATATATATATATATATTAATGTTAAAAATACACCCCACCTTCCACTCCCCGTTTCTACATCAGCAGATTTATTCACCTACAAAACTCGTTAGATATTCAAACAAAATACTTAGAGCTTGAGTTTGAGAAAGCTCGTTTCTCGTTAAAGAATTAACTTAATTAAACAAAAGAGACAATGTGTAAGTAGAATCTATATTCAAAGTTTATTAACTTTATTTACAGTACGGTCTGTTAAAGTACAGTTAAAGAATTAAAAACTAAACAATTGTCGCTAAGTGGCATAAAACAAAATTAAGTACTATGAATCAATTGAAAAATAATATATATTAAAATTATTTTTTCAAGATTCATTCGTTATAAGGAAAATGTTTGCTTTTTTTAACTTTTTTTTTAAAAAACTATTTCATAATGTACAACAGACAAACATTGACTGCTGCGAACAACGAAATGTATTTTGACGTATTGACTGAGGCTGAGTTGCTGTAACCTGTTGAGAAAATAATAAAATACATTAAAACAAATCAAAAGGGTAGAACTTTCATTTATATTTTAATAACAGAAAAAGTAGAGGAGATAAAAGTTGTTTATCCGGTGGTGCATGTGTGTGAGGAGCCCCTGTAAGGATGAGATTAAATCTCTTAGATCCCTTTAAACCACTAATGGAACGGTTTTATGGTACCCTTCTTTCAAGCCCCACCATAGACAATAGAGCAATGGCCATGTATGCACCAAGGAAGACATAGCAGGGGACTTAAGCATTGATCTGAAATAACCAGTTGTCCTCCCCTGTGATCGAACCAAGTGCACTAAGTTGACAGTCGAGCGATTTACCGCACGATCATCCGTCTCCTGTGTCTGGCGGTCGATCTCTCAATTACTAACAGAAGGCTAGAGATTATGCCGGGACTTTTATTGAGTCCAATCGATGTCCCTAAGTCCACCCAGCTTTATAAATAGTACTCGACATTTAAAAAGTAAAAAAGGAAAAATTAAAGACCGGGCATTGTGCTAGCCACACATTCCAATAGAATAACCGCGCCTACAGAAACAGATGAAACTGAATGGTTTGGATAGGATACATCAAGAGAACATTTGTTAGCGGTCGAGATAATTAGGCCTGTAGTAGTGTGGCTAAAACTTATTATCACGGCTTACCTCCCTTGTACGATTGTGAGACATCACAGTGTGATAAACTAAAAATATATCGTCTGATTCACATTGCCTAGTGCCAACTTTACCCAGGTTAGAGATAATGTGAAAAAATGAGTTACAAAGTGTGTCCCATAATTTCGAATGTCGATTTTGTTTACATTGATAGAAAATAGATAATAAGGGTTGACCGGTCTAAGTCAGTTACAAACGACAAACATTTGTACGCACTTTACTTTCGCAAAAAACAATATAGTAAATAACGTTTACTAATAGATCAAATGAGATGGCATTCTAATAGTCCCACCCCCAGTCACCCCCTCTTCTAGACACACACCTTTTTTTTTTTTACATCAACGGATTAAAAGGTGAGCCTCACTGCCTCCCTCCCTTACCCTTCCGAGATTAACCTAAGATAAAAACTATTCACCTTACAGACAGGGGGCTCATTTTGTGTTGAGATGGAAGAGAAGGGGGCTGGGGGGGGGTAACAGGTTCGGTGGAGTGAGTGGTCACCCAAAGAAAAGTTGGAGACTTTTGTGGGCTTTTTTTTTTTTTGACATAAATACTTTAACAACTCACAACTTTAGAAAAAAAAACATTGGACGTACATTTTAAATTTCTCCAATTGTACTTACCCGGCATGTGTGTTTTGGCAGGAAAAGTGTTGTTAATACCAGGGGTGGGGTGTCGGCCAAAATATTTGCCGACACCGACACCGGTGTCAGTTGTCTAAAATCCGCCGACACCGGTTTCGGTTTTCTAGAAGCCGCCGACACCGACACCGGGGGGGGGGGCAAGGGAAGATAATTGTGTATTTTTTCCCTGTATATATCTCATACTATATATATAAAGATGCTCGTCTAATTGTATATTTATTCTTCTTGGCTCTACAACTCATTTAAGGTCAGTGGATCAAATGGCACTAGGCAGCCCAAGAAACATTAAATTATTTACTTTTTATCTATTGTAGTTCATTTCTCTCAGGATAGTGCGACACCTACCCCTCTCGGGCCGCGGTAAAATTATCAAATATCGAGCGGTCTGCGGCGAGAAAAAGATTAGGGACCACTGCACTAACACACACACCACTCCTATGGTACCGGTAGCTTTTATTTAGTTTAAACAAAATAAAAATTGCCTGTGTATCTTACTAAGCTACTCTTTCAAAGCAATTTTGTCGGCATATTTATTTTTCGACCTCACCTTGAATATACCTAATTTTATAGATGAATTAAAAAAAAAAAAAAACTTAAAGAAGGTATAATTATGTTGCAGCATTCATTGTATGGGCCTAATTTGTAATGTAATTACTAAATAACAAAAGAAAATAAATAAAATTCCCTAACTGTGCAGTTAAATGTGTTTATTTTAATAATTATGCACAAGGCGCCGAGCTAGACGAGTCTCTGAAATAGTAGTCTTGAAAACAATGTTCAGCTTCTAAACAATACAGGGGCAATCTACGTCCCGTTAAACGTTTTGATTTGACCCGCAGTGCACTCCCCTTTTTTCATTTACATTGATAACATTTGCATTTATGTTAGCTCATATAAAGTATTATAAACAACCCAGTGATCTGCTCTTGGTCCACCCCTTCAATCAAATTTAAGAACCTATTTCGGTTCTTCAGTAGTTATAAATTTACATCCCTGATCTGCGACTCTGCAGCATGTCCATTACGTTGAAAAAATAAGTTATCAGTTGTACATGTAACATTGAAAGGTCACGAAAAACACTAGATATGGACATCAAGAGTACCTGCAGTGAATACATTGAAGTAACAAAATTGTATGGTTTACTTCAAGATATGCCACGGTATGTGGGATGTTATTTTTATAGTAAAATAAGTTCTCATGTTTGTGTAGGCTTATGCTCAAATATTGGTCAAGATTATTATTAACGATTGCCTAAGTCAGCAAGTCACTGCAAAGTACAGACATATCCAACAACACTAGAGTAATGATGCTTGGAAGTTTATAAGTGGCCATTCGGAGAATGCAGAATGCTGAAATAAAATTCTGCAAGGGCTACAGACAATGATTAAAGATGGTTGTTCCAGACCTTTTTTTTTTTTAGAAAAGAGAGAGACTATGAAGACACTACATACTTAACAATTAATAGCGGCAGGAATCGTTATCTTACACCCGAATTAAACCTGACATATATAGTGAAATTGTTATGTATTGTAATAGGTGTGTGTGTGTGTGTGGGACTGGCGCCTCAACAGCTCCAGCTACGGACTGGGCTTTAATGTAGTGCCATTGTGACGTAGACTGGTAATGTTTCAGTCTGGCTGAGAGAAATTAAGCTGTGGAGAGTGTTAGTTGTGAGTTAACTTTTATTGTAGGAACTTTTGAAACAGATCATTCTTTGAAGTTCTGAAAGACTTGAATAGGTTTGTGTGTAATCTTTCTCCAACATGGATATTGATGGAGAGTTGCAAACTAAAAAATTCTCATGATTTACAATGATTGAGTGAATAACAGAGTGAACATAGCCATTAGCTTTCCTATCTGCTTTCAGTCAAAATTCTTTTAATGTTGACAAGTTGTTGTAATGTAGAGAATCTCGCTTTGGAAAATAATACATTTGTTGATAAACAGATTTACCAAGCATTTATTTAAAAAGAAAAGAAGAGCTTTAGAAACCTTTAAATTAAAGATTGAATTACAGTAAGAAGATTACAGCTGTTGTAAAGTTATAAGTCCGGCTAGAAGTACATCAGTAACGTGGATACCTTAAGACCGCAACTTATTTGGTCAGTAGAAAAACCGTTACATATTGTGGCGATCCTGCACTCCACACAATACATACTGACGCAACATATTGTGGCGATCCTGCACTCCACACAATACATACTGACGCAACATATTTTGGCCATCCTGCACTCCACACAATACATACTGACGCAACATATTTTGGCCATCCTGCACTCCACACAATACATACTGAAGCAACATATTGTGGCGATCCTGCACTCCACACAATAAATACTGACGCAACATATTGTGGCGATCCTGCTCTTCACGCAATACAAAATGACGCAACAGATATTTTCCAGCAAACTGTGTTGCATGGAGACTTTTAGATTCCACCAACTGATTTACAGTTTTCTTATTAGAGCTGGTAATCAGAGTAAGTTTCATTTAATGTCTTATTCGTCCGAAAATCTCTCTCGGAATAAGGTGATCTGTCTACAGACGGTAATATATTTTGTAGGTTCTCTGTAGTATTGTGGACGTCTGTGGGCGTGATACTGAGCCATTGTATATTCTTAGCGTGTTAAAAGAGAACAAATTGGGATATTTTTATTTTCCGGTTAAAATGGTGTCGTTAATGTAGGCGGAGGTGGTGAAGTGTATCCCCATGTCGAGATCAGTGTTCCATGTGGGCTTTGTCGCCTGAACAAACATTCAGCAGCCTATTCTCATTCCATCTTATAGCAGCAGAGTGTATGATTTAATCCCGTTGATGCGGCTCAACACAAACAGTACATTGTTGACCTAGACAAACAGGGCGATTGTGATACAAACTATGCAGTCGGAACAAAGCGTTCTGAATTTCAAAAAGTCTCTCTTGGAGACATCTGTTCAGCGCCACCTGTGTCCAGTGGCGTACCTGGGGGGGGGGCGGTGGGTGCGATCCGCACCGGGCGGCACTTTTTATTACGTTTTAGGGGGGGGGCAAAAGTGTATAGATTGAATTGAAGTACCTAAATGAGAGGACGGCAAAATCGTCTTACGCCTTGGGCGGCCGATACCCACGCTACGCCGCTGCCTGTGTCGTCTATGTTGTACTCTCTTCGGATACACTATTCAAAATTGCCGCGACCATTAAGTTTTAGGACATTTCTCAGATGTTAAATGGCAGACAAATTTGACCAATATTTTGCTATGCATTGTGAAACAAGATCTTTGCTCTCGTGATTTGGAGAAGAATAATACATATTTATTTACAAAAAGAAAGAGTAATAAAAAAACAACAAAAAACATTTATCCTTTTGTGGGGCGGAGGTTAATTTGATATGCCTTTTTGCACCCAACCCGCTCAGATGAATCACCTGGGTTCATTAATAGATATATTGTAAGTTGCTAAATAAGGTGAACTGGTAGTTAGCATTTAAATGAAAATATTATTGATTATGCTACTTGTAATTTAATTGATTATTGGTAAAACGTGCTTTAAAAGTGTTTTTTTTTCCAAGTATTCTTTAAAAAATCTATTTTCTAAAATGAATTAATCAATGATAAAAATAACATTTTTTTTCTCATAAAAATGAAATAAAGATTGAAAATGTACAATGCTTACGATTGATGAGTTCAGACATTGTAAATGCTACATGGAAAGCAAATAATAAAATAAATTAATAAAGATAATAATCTACTTCCACATGGAACTAATCCTACTTTATCTAGATAATTTACTATTTTTATTTTTTCAAACATTAATTTGCTCTATTTCATTAACTAATGTTTTAAGATTAATTTAGACAGGATACTTCTTTATCACTAAATAAAAGTAACAAAAAAATATTAAAATAATAACGCGCCGATAGGAATTTGTAAATAAACTAGCTTATTGAAATAATTTTCATTGACTTTTGTCTAAATGTAACAGTGAAATAAAGAAAACACAAAGTAACTAAAAGAAAATCAACCTTAACAATTGAGGGACATCACATTAATTGCAATACTTACGACAGTTCAGTATGTCCAATGCGCTTTGTGAATTCGAAATAATTTCATCTTTATCCCTTTGTGTAACAGCACAGCCCTGACTAAATACACATTTAATAAATGCTTCCCAATCTCTGATATAGCAAAGAAATATAAAATACAAACAAGACAGTTATAAAATGATTTAGTATTGTTTACAGTGTATTAAATAAAGCCATAAACAATGACGTAGTAAAACATCAACTGACCAAGTAGTGTAGCATAAATAAACTTATTAGTGAAACTTTATCAGAGTAGTGAAACTTTATCACAAGAGGGACGAAAAACAATATGAAAATTTAAAAAAAAAACAATAAGCTATTATTGAAGTGACACATAAACCATCACTGTAAATCAAACAATTGCTAAATAGCCGAGAGACTTCATTACAGTTTCAGATAAACATAAATAACCACAAATAGCGAAACATAAAATATCCAACAGTTGAAAAAATAAACAGATAAACTTAACAACTAAAAGTATTAAAATAAAAATAGTTTTTACAACATTAAAATAGGCATTTTACTTAGAAAACTTAGAAAAATATTTAAATCTAGACTTCACTGATTTGCAATGTATTATATAATTAGCTTCTTACGCAATAGTTAGTGCAGTGTGATATAGAAACATATAGCTGAACTAATAAAAGGATATTATGATATACTTTTGACGAGAAATGCTCCAAAGTGAGCTTCAGAGTTTTCTTTATGTATTAAGTTTTACTACACTTTCCAAAAAAATAGGTTAACATATTTTAAATAGTTCCACACAGTTGAGTAACTTGTAGCGATTGCAAAAAACTAGAAATTTCTAATTTCGTCAAAGATAACTTTTAATCTAGTGCACCACAAAAAAGATAACTGCTCGACTAACTCCAACTACCTTTACTTACGTTCTCACTAAATAGACTAAAACTCTATAGCTATAGAATAATTCATTTCTGTGTTAATTCTCAAGATTTAAAATTGAACAGATAGACATACAGCTACCTAAAGTCGTGTAAGCGAAAATACATGACTTGGTCAGTGTTGCTGACTAGTTGATTTGTCCCACCTATAACGAATATACCATGTTTGTCGTCTACGGTACATTAAAATGTCATCTTATCAGTCTAAGTTTCTCAATGATAACCACATAACACCTAGAATTTACTATGAGCTACCTTTGTAAGAACTACCTTTCATCTGCAGTCAACTTACCCACATATTAGATCAAATGATAGAGCGTGTAATTTAATTTTCAAATTCAAACTCTGAAGACAGGTATTGACTCCATTAGTACAATCTATTAGGGAAGAGCATTTTTTTATATTATTGTTATAAACATATTCTTCAACATTCAAAAGCCTTTTTTTTCTAAACAACCTACTGTTATGTACTTCAGAGCTGTAGCTTTCCATACATTTTAAACTTATACTTATTGGCGTCACTAGGTGGTGCGGAGGTAGTGGGCAGCACCGGACGACACCAATATAATGAACATTTCAGATTTCATATAAAAAAGAACTAGGTCTAGTCGGGTTTTATAACTGATCATTGTTAAAAACATCAGTGGTAGCACAGGGTGCCCTCAAGCAGAACATTTGGAGCTGAGGTAAATAAATAATATTCTTGAGATGGCTGAGATGCCTTCGAATATGACTCAGTGTAAAAAGAGCACCTAATAAAATTAAAGATAACAAAATACAAGTACAAAAATTATACGTATCATATGTTTCTTATGCAACTCAAAATGTGTTTATAAATGGAATATCGTGTGAAGGGGTATACTAAGGAGCTGCTAAGTATTTTGGAGTTATGCTCGACAGTATATCTAACATCACACACTGACATAATGATTATCGCTCTCTTTTTTCATCGATGAGTTATCTGATGTTGGGTTTTTAGAAGAGAAAGGAAAGCTGAGAAGACATCTGAAGGCCAAAGATATTGATATTGACACGCTAATGAGTGTACAGTGTACAGTATTTGATATTTTGAAATCCTTCGATGAAGAGGACTTCCTGGAATCTTTGCCAACACCATTATAGAGACTGCAATTATTCATCACTATATGTGCATTTGTAGCTTCATTGGGAGTCAATGCTTTCTTATCTTGCAGTTTTTCATTTATGTGATTTGGTGAAAGTTATTCATATTTATGGAGTGATTGACAGTTTTGCAGCAATGAAGACCAGAAAAGGAAAAAAAAATTCAAAATTGATTTTATGGTCATAATAACAATAATTTGGCTTTGTGTTGGTAGTTGTTGAAGTTTTACAATTCTTTTAATATATTGTTTAGTTTATTTTTAATGTTATATGATTAAAACTCATCAGCTTTTAGGACGTACTTCATGACAACCACTTGCGACTGTCCAAGGTCCAGTGCTAGAAAATCGAAATAATAAACGTTCAATTGTTCATGGTGGACATCTAGAAAGTCTGGATGGGAGGGGGTGGGTTACTCCCTCAATTTACTGCATCGTGTGACACCAACCATAGTGACGCAACTGATTATAGAATCCACGTTTTACAATCAGTTTCAGTAGCAAAACTTGTCAGCAGATACTATATTTTGAGACAGTGACTTTTTTTTTTAATATTCAGTGCTGTTAATGACTAATTGGTAGATAGGAGGCGCTATTGTTATTGTCAAATATTCATCTGTAAACCACTGGATTAATATGTATGGAGTAAATAAATGTTGCTCTTAACCAAATAATAAATCAAGTGCGGCCCCTATAGGTGTATTAAAATTATTCAAAATAATATTCAAAAATGTTTTGATAGAATCTTGTTGAGCAGATTATTCATCCACATTGTTTGTTACATAAAGGGCAATTTATAATATTCGCTCTCTATTTATATTTATGTCCAGATAAAATATTGTATGTTTTATATTTTACTATAACTTAGTTCAAAAATGTATATGTTACGGCAAATGTTTGCTAGGCGGCCAGTAACAGATGGTAAACATCAAAACTGGTGAATTTTAGCATTCCCCGGCCAATGTAAACAGACCTATTGAATACGAAAATTCATTTACATTTTCTGTACATTTATATATTATTCATGAGAATAGATTTACAGACGCGCCCTAATTATCTACTATTTATTACAAATCTTTAAATTGGTTATGCTTGCTTTCAAAGATAACTTTTTGAATAGGGCATTTAATTTATCGACCTTGGTTGAACGGTCTGACGGTTAAGTGCTAAGTTAAAGTAACATAATAAAAACGGTGTAATGTACAGGTTATGAACACTTACCTGCATCCACAAATGTAGCCAACAGGCTAATCATAAGAACTATCTTGAAAAACATCTTAAATTGATAGTTTTGCACAAAAACCTCCTATTCGATTAATCTAAAAAAAAATATGTATAAAAAACTCCATATTCGTTAAGATAAGTTTTCTAGTTTTGTACATAAAAATTCATTAAGAAATAAAATGAATGATTCTTAGCACAATGTCACAATTTTCGAATAAAATTTAAAAAAAAAATATTAAATAGAATATGTCATTTAAAAATAGTAAACTATATTGTATGTTATCAAATGACTGAACAACCAACCTAAATTGTGAGTTTACAAAAAAAACGAATAATGCCAAGGCGCCAATGAAAACGGATGCACGGTGTTTCAATTTTAATTTTCCCAGAATGCATCTTAAGTCATGAGTGTCTACGTTTTCTTTTTACACCTCACAATGTCAAGGTTAATCCACTAAGCTAATCTAGATCAGGGCGTCTCAACTCGTGTGCAAAACTCTGGTTAGATTGATAGTCTCAACTCGTGTGCAAAACTCTGGTTAGACTGATATATTTTTAAATAATGGCCCTTATGTATTTGAGAAAAAAAGGCAAAATACAGAATAAATTAAAATCGCCAGTTTCTTTACAACATACCGCATATTAAGAATTAGTATCAACGTTCTTGATAATATCAATTGTCAAATTCTGGAAGCGTATACACATAATGTTTTGTTAGTATCAATTTTTTATAGTGAAAATATAATAATTAGTTTCAGAGATTATAAACCCGCAATATAATAGATTCGTGCATACAGCAGAAGCATCTATAGATACATTTACATTTTGGAAAAGATAAAACAAAATATATTAGGTAATTTAATACAACGTTTACGGGATTTCCCGGAAATGACCGAGAAGTTGTTTCCATTCGTAATGTGGGCTGCAATGGCTGTTATATGAAATATACAATTTTTAATTTCTGGTAATCTTTTTTTTTTTTTTATTAAGGCTTTTACTTTATTTCGCTATTGGTAAGTTTAAAAATGTATTTAAAAAAATAGTATTATAAACTTGGATCGTTTTAGGTAACTTTTCTGTACATTAAATTAAATTTTAGGTTGATTTTTATTTTATTTTTGAGAAATTAGTTGTAGATAATCAAAACTAATCTAATAATAGCGGTCGGGGCTGTGCGTTAAATGCAATAATTCAAAATTGCGTCTTGCATGCGTCTCGATTTGATAAAAGTTTTTTTTTTTTTTTAAATGTAAAGTTTTGAATAGTTTCATCGGTTTTTAAATATGAATTCCTAAGGCCAAAATGTGAAATAATTTCATTTAGATATTAATTTGTTTGTTGATTTTTTATATATCTATAACATATTTAAATTTTAATAAAATCATTAAAAAATCGGATCTGTCCGAAACCAAAATTAACCTAGCCTAGACAAAATGAGCTGTCTCAGTTTCGTGTACAACAGGGAAATTGTCATCATCACATCCAAAGACGGCTGCAGCAAACGTGAGGTAAAATATAGAATGAACTTGATTGATAAAGCGTATAATGATGAAGAGAACGGAATATTCTGTTACGAGCCCTGCGCTTATGAAGACTTATTAAATGCTGTGTTTTTAAACCCATGCATTTTCTAGAAAAGTGCCCTTTTAATGCAATTTCTTAAACCACCTTCAATATATTTTAACTCAAAGTTATTTGATTCAGCCATGTTTTGTAACAATGATTATATTCAGGCGTTGCTCGATTTAAGAAAAAACCAGTGCTGGGGATGAAAAAAAAATTCTCCAGAGCTGGGGGTTAATGTCTATGATTTCATCCCCGGCTGGGATATATTAGCTAAAGCAGAGCCGGGGATGACAGGTCTCAGTGCCGGGGATATCCCCGGCGGTAAATCGAGCCCTGTATTCAGGTGGGCTGGAGTTGTTTTTTTTTTCAGCGGTGTCAATCTAGTGCATCCATAGCTTTAGTCCATTACAACTTTATATCTAACAATAGATTTACAACCTTTAAATTGAATGCAGTTTTTTTGGACAGTTAGTTTGAGACTCTAGATTTCTAATAGAATTAAAGATTTAATACAGTAAATAGCATTTAACAGTATAGACCGTAAAACATACACATCTCCACTGCTTCATCTTCCGTGTTATATTTCTCAGAATGCCGTCAACTATATTGATGCTTCAACACTTCAAAATTGTTAACCTTACACTTTTCAATATAAATATTGAAGTGTAGCAGAGCAATGGTGTGTTGTATGTAATTTAGAAAGCTATAAAAAAAAGAAAACAAAAGCAACTTTAAATCAAACCTGCGGCAGTGTGTTGGAATATAAAGGGATGTTATCTAAATGTATTGATAAAGTCTAAAATGTATGAACGAGGTAATATTAGGAATCAAAAGAAGCAATACCACCAGAATTTATTATGAAACATTCTTACATATATTTCAGTAAACAAGACTAAAAATTCAATAATGTAGTCAGTTAGTCCGCTGACATTTCTCACAAAGTTTATTTGTAGTCAGTTAGTCCGCTGGGTTTCAATGGTTGTCATAGCCGGGGTGGTGGTGGTAGGGGATAAGCTCCCACTGCCTATAAAATGCTCCCCTCATAGCGTGCGTCTCATATAGCCTCTGACAGCTAAGTCCAGCTCCTGGCCTGCTCGTGTGGCTTAATTCAAGCCCGGCGAAACTGCTTCTACTGACATGAGAAGGGGCAAAGGCGGCCACTGGCGCTTCAAAACCAGCCGCTTCGGGCAGTTGGGGCTCGTCAGCCGGGGAGGGCAACCCATCTAGGGAAAGGAAAACCCTGATTCCAAACCGCTGCTGCCTTGCAGGCTAACCCAACCATGGGAAAGGCTTCGGGAGTCAACCCCGAGGAAAAATCAGGAGCCGGGGTCCCTAAGACGGATGTACACCATTCACGATGTCCTTCCGGCAACTTCTGCAGCCAAGTCGTCTCCAAGCGTGGTGCTTTGCGCCCCCTTGGGCCCCGTCGACAAAGCCGAGAGGGAGGCCCTGTTGTCTGGGCAGCGCAAGGCCTCCACAAACTTCGCCCAGGCCTGCGCTCTGGAGACGTTACTCCAGTCTCGCTTCACGGCGAGAGCACAAACAAAAAGACAGCAGTCTACGGGTTATAAGTCCTTGCTCAATTGGCGTAGAGCTGGACGCCACGGGCTGTCTTCAATGGTGGGAGGGTCCCTCGTAGTCCCACTGGTCAACTACCGCCCGCCTTAAGCTGGGCAGCCCCCGGCCAATAAGGTGTTGACCCGCCACGGCCTGCCTGCTCCAGTGGGTGCCTGGAGCTTAGAGCGCAGCTCAACAGGTAGACCGTTACCACATGCACCAGGAAGACATTCAAAGATAAAGACGGAGTCTCCAGCTCTCCGCATTGCAAGCTGGAACGTGCGCACTATGCGCACTGGACTGACAGATGACTTACAGAAAATCGATGACTTCCGCAAGACCGCAGTCATCGATCTTGAGCTGCACAGACTAAACATCGATGTGGCAGCCTTACACGAAACGCGCCTCCCAGAGACTGGATCTTTGAGGGAAGCACACTATACGTTTATTTGGCAGGGGAAAGACGTAGAGGAATCCAGAGAACACGGAGTCGGCTTCGCCATAAAGAACACCCTGCTCCAAATGATTGAACCTCCTTCCCACGGCACAGAGAGAATCCTTACCCTGCGTCTATTCACAGCACCTGGTACCGCCATCCTCCTCTGCATCTATGCACCAACCATGCAAGCCAGCACGGAGACTAAAGACCAGTTCTATGAGCTATTAAACAGCGCCATTGCTGCAGTCTCTGCTTCGGAACACCTCTACCTTCTGGAGGATTTTAACGCTCGTGTTGGTTCTGACTATGACTCTTGGTCAAGTGTACTGGGTCACCATGGCATAGGGAAAATGAACGAAAACGGCCAGAGATTACTCGAACTCTGCTGCTATCACGGCCTATGCGTGACAAACACCTACTTTCAGAACAAGGCATGTCACAAGGCGTCCTGGAGACATCCAAGATCAAAGCACTGGCACCAGTTGGACCTGATCTTCACCAGGCGCGACTCTCTGAATAACGTTCGTAACACCAGAGCCTACCATAGCGCCGATAGCGATAAAGACCACTCCCTCATTGCCTCCAAGATAAAGCTGCGCCCCAAGAGACTCCATCACTCCAAAAAGAAATGCCAGCCAAAAATCAACACCAATCAGACCACCAACCAAGTCAAAAACCAGGAGTTCATAGCAAGGCTGGGGGAACTGCAAAGCTGCAACCAAGAGTTAAATGCAGAAGATATGTGGAATTCGCTCCGGAACACTATCTACAGAGCTGCTGCTCTGACGTATGGTACAAAGGAGCACAAGAATACCGACTGGTTTGAGGCAAACGCTGTTGAACTAGAGCCCGTCATTGATGCCAAGAGAAAAGCACTGATAAGCTACAAACGTGAACCCAAGTCAGCACAATCTTCTGGAGCTGAAGGCTGCTCGGAGAAAGGCACAGCAGACTGCCCGTAGATGCGCAAATGACTACTGGCTTCAACTGGCATATAGCATCCAGCAAGCGTCGGAGACTGGCAACATAAGGAGGATGTATGAAGGCATCAAGCAAGCAACTGGCAAATCATCAAAGAAGACTGCACCCTTGAAGTCCAAATCAGGGGATATCATCACTGACAATAACAAGCAAATGGGCAGGTGGGTGGAACACTATCTAGAGTTGTACTCCAGTGAAAACTCTGTCACACAAAGAGCATTGGACGATATAGAAGACTTGACCGTCCTGAAGGAGCTGGATGCTGAACCTACCATGGACGAACTCAGTAAAGCCATTGATGCCCTGAACAGTGGTAAATCGCCGGGTGAGGATGGCATCCCGCCTGAAATCATCAAATGCGGAAAACCTGCCTTATTAGAAGCACTTCATGAGCTCCTCTGCCTATGTTGGAAGGAAGGCAGAGTTCCGCAAGACATGCGCAACGCCAAGATAGTCACTCTGTACAAGAATAAGGGGGATCGCAGTGACTGTAACAACTACAGGGGTATCTCATTGCTGAGCATTGTAGGCAAAGCCTTTGCACGCGTGGTACTCAACCGTCTTCAGGTTCTCGCAAACCGCGTGTACCCCGAATCACAATGCGGCTTCCGACAAGAAAGATCCACTGTTGACATGATATTCTCAGTGCGTCAGCTCCAGGAGAAGTGCAGAGAACAGCAGATGCCGCTGTACATCGCCTTCATCGACCTAACCAAGGCGTTTGACTTAGTAAGCAGAAGCGGCCTGTTCCTGCTACTGAAGAAGATCGGATGTCCACCTCAGTTGCTCAACATTATAACCTCCTTTCACGATAATATGCACAGAGTAGTCAGCTACGATGGGGACACTTCAGAACCCTTTACAATCAAAAGCGGAGTCAAACAAGGATGTGTTCTAGCGCCTACACTATTCGGCATATTTTTCTCTATGATGCTGAATTTTGCATTTAAAGACTCTACAGAAGGTGTCTACCTACATACCAGAAGTGATGGGAAGTTGCTGAACATGGCTCGCCTAAGAGCAAAAACCAAGATCCGCACTATCCTTATCAGTTACATGCTGTTCGCTGATGACGCAGCCCTGACAGCACACACAGAGGAACACCTACAGCTCCTGATGGATCGCTTAGCTCAAGCATGCATAGAATTCGGACTGACCATCAGCATCAAGAAAACCAACATCATGGGTCAAGGCATCCCAGCTCCACCCTCAATCACCATCGACAACGAAGTTCTGGAGGTCACCGACAAGTTCACATACCTGGGCTCCACCATTACCAGCAGTCTGTCCCTGGATGACGAGATCGACAAGAGGCTTGCCAAAGCAACCAGCGTCATGGCCAGACTAAGCAAACGAGTATGGACTAACAAACATTTGACACTGAACACCAAGCTCAAGGTATACCAGGCATGTATTCTCAGCACTCTTTTATATGGCAGCGAAACCTGGACTACCTATACCAAACAGGAAAATCGACTCGAGAGCTTCCACCTCCGCTGTCTCCGACGCATCCTTGGCATCAGATGGCAGGACAAAATCACCAACACTGCCGTACTCAAACAAGCCAGCTCACTGAGCATGCATCTACTTCTGTGCCAAAGACGTCTACGCTGGCTGGGTCATGTGCATCGAATGCAAGATGGACGCATACCAAAGGACATCCTATATGGCGAGCTTGCCACCGGGCATCGCCCCGCTGGTCGCCCGCAACTGCGAAGCAAGGATGTCTGCAAACGCGACCTCAAACTGACCGGCATCAGCCTCGACAGTTGGGAACAGCTCGCCGACGACCGGAGTGGGTGGCGTCAGGCTGTTCACAAAGGCATCCTTAATGGTGAACAAGTAAGGAACCAACAGCAGGAGACCAAAAGACAGAGAAGGAAGACCGCACGACATAAACAGGCCCTCGGTCCCCCACCCAGCTTCATTTGTGGCCACTGCGGACGAGTCTGCCAGTCCAGGATCGGTCTGCTGAGTCACTCAAGAACCTGCTATCAAAAAATGACTAGATGACTAACTAGAGCGCTACCATCATCTTTCGAGATGGACGGTTTGCCTACTACTACTATATAGATTTTAGAGTGGAAAATAAACACAAGGAAACATATACTGGAAGCTCTAAAAAAAAATAAAAAAGTTTATATACTAATATACGATGAGTACTAAGAAACATAAGATTATTTTAAATTATGCTTCATTGTTGTGTATCATAATGTATATACTCACATATATTTGTATACCAACTACAGTCTGAGTTTGCAAGAGTATTGTTTATTCTAATATGTTCTATATTTGCTTATTGCTGCTCTTGTTGCGTTACAACTCATCATCATTTTTTCCTTTAACGTCCATGTAAGTATACATATGTACACCTTTTCTTCGAACCTATAAAGAACTAAAGAGACGTTTTTTGTGGACTTATTACTTCCCTACCAAACACGATGGTGCAATATTTATGGAAGTCCCGCTGGGGACATCTATAGATTACAGCCACCATGACGTAACTTGCTTATGTCAAGGTTCCATTCTATATTGGGCGGATTTTGGAACTGTGTCCTGTATCTCAGTGGGGATCCTATACGGGCCGTTGGGTTTGACAGTCGGTCAGTCAATAAAATGTATCATTCATTCGTCACATTTTATCAGATGCAACATGAACAAAAAAAAAGTAATCTCTAGTTTTACTTCGGTAAAATACATTCAAGCTTTAAAAAAAGTAGTTTTGAACGCAACCATTAGGAGTGAACTTTAAAGATGAATTTATATTACTTTTAATCTTCACGGTTTTATACAACAGCTTTTCAGCATTAGGCTATGTAAAAACAATTAGCTTTGTACATATTTATTCAACTTCCGTTTATTTACCCGTCAAAAAGAGACCATGACGCGGTGTCTCTTTTACTTATGTACACAATCGGCAGAGGGGACGGGAGGGCTCGACAGTCGACCGTAGAGGTCACGGGTTCAAACCTCAGTGAGTAACTTTGAATTATTTTTAGTTCTTGTTGCCTTCGCCCCCTCCCAACTTTAAATGGATACCTGACTATAAGTAAGGTGAGTAAAGGCGGCTGAGCAATGTTCTAACCTAACAATGTCAAGATTAGTGAAACAGATGAATTCTAAACTTCATCCATAGGGACTTAAGGGAATTTTACTTTTTTACAAAATGCCCAGGTGTAAATAAATATGTACTTTAGGAATAAAGATTTAGCTTTTGAAATATGTTTATATGAACGATTGTTAAGTTAAATTTGTTTTATTAAAGCAGTTAAGATTTTACTTGTTATCAATTGTGTCTTATTGGTAATATTTATTTTTAATTAGCTAGTGAATGAGCGAGCGCTTATAAATTAAGTTTGAAAGCTATTATTGAATCTATGGAGCGATCGATATTCGGATCGGTATCGGACCGATATTGGCACTATCGGTTAATATCGGATCGACCAATTTTTGTAGGGAGCGACCGATAGTCAAACCGATATTGGCACTATGGGTTAACTATCGGGCCGGCCGTTTTTTGGCTGCCGATACATCCTTTTTTTTCACCAGAGTTGCAGAAAAAAAAACCGTAAATAACCCAATTCTATAACCAGATGAGACAAGATTTAAAAAAAAAAAAGGAAAAAAAAAACCCGTACACAGAAATTGCATCAGCGATTTGACCTTGAAACAATAGGATTGACATTTTTTAAGTCTAATGTATGACCTTGAATGATACAATTATTGAACATCTGTGTGTATTTTTTGTTCTGGGATGGGAAGTTGGGGGGGGGGGGGAGAACAAGACTTACGTGTGGGCGAAGTTTTACGAAATATGACAGGGAAGGGGTGAGCCTGGGTTGATATACGTCATTAAGCACGAGAAAAACACGTGTTTTGGCATTGTTGTTGATTAAAAAAAATATCGGTATCGGTTTCGGTAATTATGCTGGGGAAAAATATCGGTATCGGACTATCGGTAAAAAGGCATATCTGTCGCTCCCTAATTGAATCACTGATATAGTGTGAAAGATATGCTGAAAAATAGATCAAAAAATGATTTTAACCTTTTTTTTTTATGTTATTTCCTAGTAATTGTATATTATGAGCAGTTTCGCCATATTTATTTTAATTCATAAAAAGATTGTAGACTTCTTTGTTTGGAAATTCATATTTTGAACTAACCTTAAGATACAGTCTTTAATCTTTTAAATGATGTAGCTGACTTAAACACTAAACCATATTTTAATGACATCTAAATATAGACAGTTCAGCATGTAGATGAAACACAAAGAGGCATTGACTAATAAGTGGACTATTGATATACTTTAGTCAAGAGACGCTACGCATTTACATATTTTTTACATTATAAGCTGTAATTATTTATAAATATATGATTATACTATTAATACACTTCATTAAGTATAGGTAAATTAATAAATGAGCTTCTACTTTTGTCATGGAAGACTTTCAATCCAACACTTCGCGACGAGATTAACTGGTCGACTATTTCCTACTGCCTTTATTTACGTTATCACTAAGTAGACCACATACAACTATATATATGTAGAATATTTCATGTTTGTTTTTATTGTGAAGCTTTTAAATACAATGGTTAGGGCTAAAGGTACATACAGGTGGTTGGTAAACAATGTCTGAGCTGGTCATTGCTGCTGGTTAGCGAATTGCCACACCTAAGTATCTACTACTGAGCACTATTAGTAGTCCATGGTACATCAAAACGTCAACTTATCATGCTAAATATCTGTTGACAACCTCAATAAGCATACATACTAGATTCAACAATATGTGTGACAACCTCAATAAGCATACATACTATATTTAACAATATGTGTGACAACCTCAATAAGCATACATACTATATTCAACAATATGTGTGTCAACCTCAATAAGCATACATACTAGATTCAACAATATGTGTGACAACCGCAACAAGCATACATACTATATTCAACAATATGTGTGACAACCTCAATAAGCATACATACTAGATTCAACAATATGTGTGACCACCTCAATAAGCATACATACTAGATTACACAATATGTGTGACAACCTCAACAAGCATACATACTATATTCAACAATATGTGTGACAACCTCAACAAGCATACATACTATATTCAACAATATGTGTGACCACCTCAATAAGCATACATACTAGATTCAACAATATGTGTGACAACCTCAACAAGCATACATACTATATTCAACAATATGTGTGACAACCTCAACAAGCATACATACTATATTCAACAATATGTGTGACCACCTCAATAAGCATACATACTAGATTCAACAATATGTGTGACAACCTCAATAAACATGCATACTTGATTACATTATTTCTGTGAGAAATACAATAAAACTTTATGCCACAGTCAACTTACCTACACATTAATCTTTAGGGCTAAAGTCTGATTTAAGTTTTGAAAAGTAATCCTGCAGACATGCGTTGACTCCATCGGTACAATCTATTAGGTAAGAGTTTCTTTAAATTATTATTCTAAAATAGTTTTTGAATATACGTACGCATTCTAAAAAAATATTACCATAACTTAAGTTTTGAGAAATAGTGTTGTTTTCGTTGACGAAAACAAAAACTAAAACCTTCGTTGAGGAAAATGTTGACTTTTCGTCAACGAGAACTAAAACTAAAACTAAAATTAGAAGCAAGACTAAAACTAGACGAAAATTGAAATTATTACAGAAAAAACGAAATAAAAACTGAAACTAAAATATAGTGTTGCTTTCGTTAACGAAAACTAAAACTAAAACCTTCGTTAACGAAAATGTTGACTTTTCGTCAACTAGAACTAAAACTAAAACTAAAATTAGAAGCAAGACGAAAACTAAAAGTATTACAGAAAAAACGAAATAAAAACTGAAACTAAAATATGACCTGGGACAAAAACAACACTGATAGAAATAATATGTATGACGTTTAATAAAAAACAAGTAATTTATTGTTACCTCCCTCAACTGCAAGAATCAACAGTACAATTGTCGCTAAACTTTTCATATCCATATTGAGTAATGGGACACAGTACTTATGTGAATGAGCTATTCTGTAAAATTGCTCTTGATAGTTTTAGATCATTCCGTTAATTTTTTTTTTGTTTCAATGCATTTCTTACTTTTTGATTGGAGCTTTACAGAATTCTTTAGCCCAATCAGATTTTTAATTATGAATTTATTCTTTCCCGCAATAATTTGCATCTAGTCTATTGTGTGGAAAAAAGGAAGTGATAACAATGTATTTTTTTTTTATTTATTTAAAAGAGGAACTAACAACTATATATAGAAAAACCTTATCATTCCGAGACATTCGATCAAAGGCCACTTTTAAAATTGAAGGAATTATTTTCTTTATAAAGGGGTTTAATAAGTCAATATTCATAAATAATATATTGGGGTTTTAATCCTTACTGTTGTTATTATACATATCGTCATCAGAGCGTTTGATGAGATAATGTCTACTTTAATATAATTCTTCAATACAATAGGTGTCATATTATCTTTTCTAAACACATATAAATAAATAAATTTTATAAATAAATTTTGCATAGATCATAAAAAAACTACATTAAATGACATTTAAAAAAGGTAGGGTTGCTTTAAGAGAATGGTTACTTCACATCATGAAATTTGGAGGAGAGAGACACAATAGCTAGATTCGGCAATGCACCCACACATTTTATTAAGCTGAGTCTTAAAAAAAAATAAAGATAAAATGTTATCCCTAGTATATTTGTGTCTAAGTATAACCACTGTGACTTTCAATTATAATATATATATATATATATATATATATATATATATATTCTACTTGATATACGTTTGGGGAAAAAAATCACTTCAGTATTGTTACTGTTTTTTTGTGACTAGACTTAATTCCTTGAAATCCTTTCGGAGCTAATGCCCTCTGAAAGCACTCTACAGTCCACTCAGCTAAAAGTCTCGTAGATACTTTTTTTTAAGTTTTTCATGTTTCTATTTCACATTAATTTTACAACCAATTTAGCATAACTCTTTTGTGAAGTGACCTATTTAGTCGGTGTTGTGTAAAGGGAAATTGTGCGCAACGTATAGTGTTAACCTACATACATGATTCTCAAAGTGTGTGCTCGTGCCCTCCTGGGTGTGCTGAAACGTCGGGCACAAAAGTGATGCGCTAGAACAATTAAAACTGGCACGGCATCCTTTCGGAAGTCGCCCGAAGTGCATCCGATAGACTAAAAAATACTGAACGTCCAGTGGGTGCAGTAAGATCTCAGATTGGTACTAGTCTAATAGTAACCTTCTATTGGTCCCAATCCACAACAGACTCCGGAGATACAATGCAGAACAAGGCCCTCCGGCTGATCAAAGGCACTTTTTGAACGGTTTCAACAGCTACAGTAGAAGTCATTGCAAACGTGCCACTATCTGGACCTCGCAGTTAACAGGCTGTGATTTTACCGCTTTTGAGAGGCGAAAAAGTGGCCTTCTCTCCTAAGGGAGATGGTTAATGATTGGGTGGACGCTGTGGATGATCCCTTTTATGTACTAGGCTATTATACTGTCACGAGAATGTAAGCTATCCACCAACCACATAATGTTATTAAGGACTGTCACCCGTGCCCTACCTGCATACCAATGGTACACACAAGCATGGGCGTCGCTAGAAATTTTTCCAGGGGGGGGAAATTTTCCAAGGGGGGGCAAATAACAACTTTATGACATTTCTTTTAAATGTAAGGGGGAGGGGGAGCAAATGCCCCCCTCTAATATGACATTTTTTCAAAATGTAGGGAAGGGGGAATGCCCCCCTTGCCCCCCCCCACCCCCCATGAATACGCCCATGCACACAAGCCTGATTGACAGCAAAGTTGGGAAAGCCAGTGATCCTTAACACTGCACAATGTGCAATGGATACGATCAGGTCCCATCCCAGAGAGTCTATAATGGCCCATACTGATGGCTCTGTACTCGGTAAGGAAGGCCAAAGAAGAGATTCATCTATGGCCCTCAAACCCGATTTTTTCGTAGATCTAGCCAGGTCACGTGGGTCTCTCTGCATTTATGAAGTCGGGGGTGAAATATGACTACAAAAACATCGGATTGACAATTTAAGACGGCTTACGATGTACTTATATGTTACGTACGACCTTCTGATATATATGTAGGGCAGGCTCGCCAGGTAGTTTAAACTTAATTACCAAATCTTTAACTCTAACTATTAACTGTACTAATATGCAAGCAACAGAACTCAGGAGTATACACTACAACACTTTGTTTAATTCACATATATATATATATCTATACTTATAAGACGCATTTGTTGTCTGTCTGTCTGTCTGTCTGTTCCCTTATAACTCAAGATCCAGAAAAACAAATAACGTGAAATTTGTTACACATACACATAATTACATGGGGAAGGTTATAGGACAGGTTTCGTTTCATATCGATGGGTAGTTTAATTGTAATTAATTTTTATTTTATTTTAGTATTTTACTATATTAAAGTAATCTCGACGGCGCCATAAATAAAATTCCTCTGTGACGTCATTTCCCTATGATCGAATAGAACTTGCGCGCTGGTGCTGTATTGTGCCTTTGTGATGCAAAGAATTGTTGATGTTTTTTTCATGCTCTCTGATGTGTACAGTTTGAGGAAGGTAAAGGAATAAAGAAGGATTTTAGAAGAAATGTGAAACCATAATAATAAGTATATATATATATATATATATATATATATATATATATATATATATATATATATATAGAGAGAGAGAGAGAGAGAGAGAGAGAGAGAGAGAGAGGAGAGAGAGATAAAGAGAGAGAGATAAAGAGAGAGAGAGGGGGCAGGGGGAGAGAGAGGAAAGGAGGGTAAGAGGGAGGGCGGGAGGGGGAGAGAGAGGAGGGAGGGGGTGGACAGGGGGAGAAAAGGAGGGGGAGAGAGGGAGAAGGGAGAGGGAGTAGGGGGAGAGGGAGCAGGGGGAGAGGGGGAGAGAAAGGAAGGGAGGGAGAGAGGGGGTAGGGAGGGAGAGAGAGGGGAGGGAGAGAGAGGGAGGGAGAGAGATAAAAAGTGAGGGGGCAGGGAGGGAGAGAGAGGGAATGAGGGAGGGAGGAAGGGGGAGAGAGGGGGAGACAGAGAGGTGGAAAGGGGAGGAGGGAGAAAGGAGGGAGAGGGGGTTAGGGAGGGAGAGAGAGGGGGAGGGAAGGAGAGAGGGAGAGGATGGGAGAAATGGGAGGAAGAGATAAAGAGAAAGAGGGGGCAGGGAGGGAGAGAGAGAGGGAAGGAGGGTAAGAGGGAGGGGCGGGAGGGGGAGAGAGGAGGGAGGGGGTGGACAGGGGGAGAAAAGGAGGGGGAGAGAGGGAGATGGGAGAGGGAGTAGGGGGAGAGGGAGCAGGGGGAGAGGGGGAGAGAAAGGAAGGGAGGGAGAGAGGGGGTAGAGAGGGAGAGAGAGGGGAGGGAGAGAGGGAGGGAGAGAGTTAAAAAGTGAGGGGGGCAGGGAGGGAGAGAGAGGGAATGAGGGAGGGAGGAAGGGGGAGAGAGGGGGGAGACAGAGAGGTGGTAAGGGGAGGAGGGAGAAAAGAGGGAGAGGGGTTAGGGAGGGAGAGAGAGGGGAGGGAAGGAGAGAGGGAGAGGATGGGAGAAATGGGAGGAAGAGATAAAGAGAAAGAGGGGGCAGGGAGGGAGAGAGAGGGAAGGAGGAGGGAGGAGGATGGACGGGGGGAGAGAAGGAGGGGGAGAGGGGAGAGAGGGAGATGGGAGAGGGACGGAGAGAGATTTGAGAGAGGGAGGGAGAAAGGGAGGGAGGGAAAGGGAGAGAGGGGGAGGGAGGGAGGGAGAGAGAGAGGAAGGGAGAGAGGGGGTGGGGAGAAAACAGAAGGTAAACAGAAAACCTTATTTTAAACCCGGGCAAAGCCGGGTACTTGCAACAAGTATATATATAACCAGAGCAAAACTTAATAGTTTACACACCGACTCTCTACTCTAAATATTCTATAAAACTTCTCTAAATCTACTGGACCGACTGTTCTAAGTATGCGGGGCCGACTCCCCACTCTCTCTCTCTGTCGAGATACATTCTGCGTCGACTTTATAAAGGCTGGCGGGGTGCGAGTGGGACAGTAGATAGTGGGACAGTAGATAATCCGTGTGCAGAGGGGGGGACTTAGTGCGTGCGTTGGCGAGGAGGTTGGACATCTAGCATGAGTCATTAGGGTACGGGAACAGTAGATAGTGGGACAGTAGATAATCCGTGTGCAAAGGCAGCGAGAACTGATAGGAACAACTTTTAAATGTCGTCGCCGCTGGCGGGAGGTGCGATTGGGACAGTTGATACTAGTATGGAAGGGGTAAAGTTTGACAGTAGCGTTTTACATTCGTGTGGGGTGGGCTAGCACTGAAGGGGTTAAGCTAGACACGTTAAATGGGGGGAGGGGGGAGGTACGGTAAATTCTAGACGTAAAATTTCTGACCATGACCTTGGGTTACATTCCATGGTCAACTGATGAGTCACTCGCTTGGGCGGTGTGTGGCAAGTTTAACCGGTGTGGGAAGTGGCGGGGAAGGTGGAGGGGTAAGGTAAATTCTAAACTTAACATTATACATACAATTCTTTTTTAATTAACTACAGATAGACTCTTTTTATTGTTTACTAATTGAAATGCGATCACATTCGTAGTCACACCTAGACTAAGAAATTGATTTAAAGATGTGTTACCGCATGAAAAGTCATATTTTCTAGCTCACGTTGATTATCTCCCCTGCAAGCTTTAAGTTATAACTAGTAATTTTTATGCCAGTTAGGTTGCAGCGCCCAATATATGAAATATGCGGGTGAATGTATAAACTTTTGACAATTTAAATTTGACTTAATGTTAGTAAAGAGAAATAACAAATATGGGATAACAATTTATTTTTTTTTAAAGATTTTTTTTTTTATTTTTAACTTATCGTTATAGAAAAGGTGAAAATATAATGAACACATAGTGAAATTGTAATGAAAGTAAATGCAGAATGTATACATTACATACACGCATAATAAATTGACAAAGAAATTGACAGCGCTCATTAGAATGTACCATTATACAAATTGATTATTATAGATCCAGATTTATGTTATGAATAATAAAAGCATTACGTTTCGTTAAATGAAAAAAATCGATAAAAAATTACATTTATTTATAGATTTATCATAAAATAATGTTGTTCACTTTTTTTTTATCTTCATTGAACTATAACAAGCAAATATATTTCCGATTTAATGGAATTAACATGGATACGATTTGCAGTTTAACATTCACACGGAACCTTATTTTTGAATTAACAAATATATATATATATATATATATATCTTCGTCATAAAATGTGCTTTTTTATGTTTTATTGATGAGTAAAGATATTACTAGATATATTTTTTTACGATGTCTAATGCTTCAGTAAAAGAAATGAAATTAACACCTTATTTCTTTTATTTTTTTTTCTGTAAAGTAAAACTGAATAAAGTATTATAATTTTTGTGTCCCAAAAATAATATATCTTACTTTAAAGTTTGTGTAAGAATTATTTCCGTTTCACAATGCGTGTGCATTAAACCCAATAAACAAACAAACTATTAATGCATGTGTATCATTTATTATGATGGCGGTTATAAATTAACAAAGAATGAGTGCACACAAAAAAAATATTACAAATACAACTTTTAGTTAATCTTTCTCAAGAAAGTTCTTATGTTGTTGTTTTTTAAGATGAAAAGCTATTAAAAAAAACGGATTTACTCTACTGCAGTACATGGTAGACGAAAAAACTGTTTTTTTTTGTTTTTTTTTAAATTTTAAAATAAAGTGATAGTAAAATAAAAAACAAAAAGTAGATTCATGATATAAAAAAAATGCACAACATATTCAGCTAGTGACTCATTGCTCGTTACTTAGGCCATTGGCCAAACATGTTTAAATATTGATCAACTGAAGACCACGTGACATCCAGCTGAGTGCTGCGAGACCCAATGAAATGGTCAATACCGATGACATGTTCAAGGAAGACAACTGTGTACCGCTGTTTTTGTATTCTGGAGAAATAGATGTAAAGAAAAAGTTGTATAAATACAATGAAATAATTTATTAGGGTTTCTAATTGAAATTCAATTAAATGGTTATATAATTTATTATATAATTAAGTATATGCTAATTTGAATGTTTTTCACTTGTTTACAAGATGATAGGCATAATTTTTAGCATATAATGGTCCTAGATTATAAATCATTTACGTTTTCATGAGCTATGTGCAATGTACAGCTACCTGCTACATTTCCAGCAGTAAAATGCACACCTTACCCTACATACATCATAAAGTTGCCATCAAAATAATATAAAATATTTAGTGTCTTCTACTAATTTCACCCGGCTTCGTTTCGTAATAATATTGCTCATGTTTATTGTTGTTTTTTTTTAAAAATCTGATCTGTACAATTGCTCTGCAACATTGCATTTTTTTAAATTTAATTTTTATGCAGACCCATTTCGCTATTATTAGTTAGGTGTTTAGGCATTTAATTGCCAAAGACTTAAAATGCGAGGTTAATTTTTTTTTTTAAAACTAGGTGGAATAGAAAATATGAATTGGATCTGGGTTTTAGTTCTATGATTTACGTAAAAGAAAGTAAACCCGATAAAAAGTAATACATTTTAAGTATTAAGTTGTTTATTTTCTGGCGAAAGTAAAATGGGTTAAATGTGATTTGATCATGTATTTCACTCTAAAAAGCCTATATCATCTGATAAACACTATTTAAGGAATGATATACTTGTCGTAACTCTGTTATATTTACTGTAGTCAGTGCACGTTGTGAGTTTTTAGTCAATATGAAAAGAGATATGTTAGAGGGAATTCCCTGTAGTACGGTGACGCACCAAATGAATGGGTTATAAAAAACGGAAGCTAATAAATAAGAAGAGACAATGACGGTTATTGTAGGTAGATGTTTTTCTGTAAAACTATGAAACCACCATCGTCATCCTCGACATTTTGTGTTAATAAAGAAATTATTAATGAAATGGTAAAAATTGTCATTTTTATTACTGGACATTTCTGTTAGACTAGTGATGTCATTCTAATTATATTCTAAGTAATGAGGACACTGGAGGATAATAACTTCACTATAATTGAAGTATTAGTTACACCTTCTGAGGAGATACGACAATACTGAAGGTGGTTAAACGTGTCATCGAACACTTGTTTAGATTCTAATTGCGGGACTCATTAGTATACTCACTATTATATAAATCTGATGTGGAAAAACCTGTGGAAAGAAACAAAACTTAATGTTGAATATGATTCATTATTTTCTGTAAACATTCAATAATTATCAACAATCATTTTGTAAATCGATTAATATTTCATATTTTAGAATTGTACATATTAGGCCTACATCTTTATCAAAGAATATTGCTGTAGCAAAAAAAAAAAGAAATAAAAAAATCTTACTGCATGAGAATCCATACAACTTCAAATACTGATCCATTAAATTCAAAATATCCTTCTCTGATATACCACTTGTATTACACCCAGTACCGAATATACAGTGTACAAAGGTCTCTATATCTCTGATATTATGTAAACAGAAAAAAATCATGACATCCAATTAGGTAATGATGTTTAATGAAAGATAAATCTTTTTATTTGGGTTAGACACTAAATTAAGTAAATCAGGTTGTCCATTTCACATGAAATTCAACCATTAATCACTTTTTTAAATGCATACATTTTATTGCGATAGCGATCTAATTGACTTACCGGCAAATTAACGTCTGCGATGTTGGGTGTGACAACACACTGTTGACGTACGTCTGTGTACATGCGTTGATGCAGTCTGGAAAAACCAAACAAAAATATTTTTTCTTTATAATAGTGCCTCATATTTAAACATTGTATAGAATGATTTAAGCTTATATATATATATATGTATATATATATATATATATATGTATGTACGTACAAGTCATTGACGGTTTTCATAGTCAACTTTTTTATCGTCATTTCCCATTTTTTTTTTTATTTCCTGATTTTGTGTGTATGAAATTCCTGTAACGGTATACTGTTCACCACTTAAAAATTGTAACGGGAAGCTCTTAAATTTCCATTATTTCCCCCCACACACCATTATTACAGTCAAGCAGTGATAGTCTTATCCCAGTGGTCGGCAAAGTGAGGCTGCGGAGCCGCATGTGGCTCTTTGTCTCCTTAAGTGCGGCTCTGGCATTTAGTTTTATTTAGTATACAACTTATTTAGTGTACTACTAATTTAGTGTAATAAACGTTTACTAAACAAGCATATCTGGCTCCCAAATTTGTTTTTAATTGTTGTAATGTTCATATTTGGCTCTTTGGCTGATAAGTTTGCCGACCACTGTCCTAACCTAAACGTGTGCTTAGTTTGAACCTTTTCGATAATTGAGTATAGGCACAATAGATAGTCAAATGAAATGAAAAAAAAAACAACACAGAAAGTGAAACTAATTCAAACTTTTCAAAATGAATGGTAGACTTTTAATAAAAAAATATTTGGTCCGGTGTCTTAGAAAAATTTAAGTTTACTCCAAATGAGTTCAAATAAATCAGTGTGGTAGGCACATGCCAAAAAATATATTGCTTGATGGTTTCACAATATCGTTCAACAGAAGACGAAGAAATTACGATTCATCAGACCAGGAAAGACATTAATTAATAAAACCCAATTATTAAAAAATGTGCATTTTTATATTTTATATATTTATTTAAAAGAAAAAGCTTTGATCTTAACAGATTTGGAACAAATATAAGGCTTGCCATTATTTAATGTATTTACTTTCATGGTCCTAATAAAATATAATAAATACAAACTCTCTCTCTCTCTCTAACACATACACACAACACAAACACACCACACAAACACACAACACAAACACACCACACAAACACACAACACAAACACACCACACGCACACACAACAAAAACACACCACACAAACACAAAAAACAAACACACCACACAGTTATATATTCAATTTTAGATCCTTAGTAAAGAAGCGATTCCTTAAAGTCATTATAACAATACTAGCTGTACCCTGCAAAACATTTGCATAGAGTTATATCCCCTTAGGCTTGATCGGTAGTCTAGGACATTTTTTTGGTTTCGGGCAGATCCGATTTTTTCATGATTGTATTTTAAACTGGAATACTGTTGTATTAATTCTTTACTTTCGATTTAACGCACACTGGAAATGAGTATTATTATATATGATTATATATCGTAGTAGAACTGGTACATAGTAGTGGACTTAGTATAGACTTCATAACCACAAGGCCTTGTGAATGATTTAGACATTGCAAATAAATTATTTAATGTTGATTCAATCTTGTAATTTGATACCAGGCTATGCGAGTATTATAATGCAAACTACTTTTTATTATGTAAATATACACTTCATGGGATTGGCTTTCCAAACATTTTAAATTGTCCACATTTTATAGTCATTTTCTAAATGAGCTAAACTTATTATTAGATGCAATAATTTGAACATTAACGTTTTAATACGTAGGGCTTGTTAGTGGCGACTTGGTGAATAAGAGGCACATTTGTTGCTGACTTGATATGCCTCTGTCGGCTACTTGTCGAAATCATATATTGATTTACAATCGGTGGTGCCTACTTAGACATGGGTCGCTCGACTATGGTAAAAGTCACAATAGGAACTATACAAACCGTCCAATTAGTGTTTTGTAAGGATCAATTTATAAGCATTAATCCAAACAGGGTTTAATTTGTGCTGATTGTATTAGAATTGCTTTGATCCTACATATTGCAAGAAATTTTCTTAGAGAAAATAGTTAAACAACTTGTCTCTACTACAAATAGTACTACAAATAGTACTGTTAGATTTAAGAGTTGGCCAAATGTTGTTCTCAAAGTTGCACGCTGTTCTAGTTTTCGTTTACTGCGGCTCCAAAATGCGGCTAAAATTATAAGCCTATATACAAAAAAATAGCAAGCTTTTTTAATCGAATCTGGTTTAAATATTTTTTTTAAATATAGTACCCTAAGTTGATGTCGATCTGTGCGCCCCCACCCCCTTTAACATTAGCTGTTGACTATTTATGATCATGTTTGAATATATTTTATGTATTTTATTTTTAATATAACTTAGTTCAAACATGACTATTCGGCTATTGCTAACTGTCAAAGTGTTTTCAAAATACTTTAACAAATATAGATACAAACTTATGGATCGATTAATGTATGGTATTTTTTTTATATAATTTACTGAATAATTGGATATATGCTTTCAAAAAAAATTTTTTGAATGGGGGCCTTAAATTATAAACGCAACAATGATAGTCTGAAAGAAGTGAAAACAATAAATTCAGAATATATAAATACCTGTAATGTACAGGTTTTGAAAACTTACCTGCGTCCACACATGTAGCAAACAGACTAATCACAAGAACTATTTTATAAAACATCTTAAATCGACAGTTTTGCACAGAAACCTCCAATTAAATGAATCTGCAAAATATATTTTAAGTATTTAAATTACATATAATCTTTTTTTGTAGTAAACTTTTTCAAATTCACTAAGATTAGAATTCACGCACTCTAAAAAAATGAATGAAGAAAAAATGAAGAAAAAATTACTTAAATTCTTAAACAATTTCACAACTTTCAAATAAGAAAAATATCTGGAAACAGTCAATTAAAAAAAAAAGATAAACTTAATATATCTCACTCTATATATATAGTATGTTATCAAATTACTGAACAACGAACCTAAATTGTCAGTCTATAAAGCGATTAAGGACAAGACGCCAGTGGAAAACTGATGCAGAGTGTTTCAATTTCGATTTCTCAGAATGCATCTGGGTTCAAGTAGCTTTACATTTTTCTTTAAACCTCACAATGTCAAGGATAAATAATTTACCTTGCTCAGGTAGTCTCAAAGCGTGTGCCGAAGAACAATATTTCAATATTTATGTTTAAAAGTATAAGGTTAAAAATTTGCTAGATTAATTAGTTTCCTTTTCTTAAAGGTGTAAACAATAAAGTTTTAGAGAAAAAGCAAAAAATACAGAGTAAATTGAAAGAAAAGTTTCTTTCTTGAAAAAAATCGTACGTCAAGTATTTTAACAATTTTTATATTTATAATATACATTTTCAAATTTAGGAAAGTTATAAATATTATGTATTGTATACATTTTTTATAACGAAAACTAAAAATCCGTTTGAGATATTATAAGCCTACAATACAATAGTCTAGGGTAAATAGCAGATGCATGATTAGATGCATACAATATCTGATCTCAATTTAAAGATATCTCAGTATAAAGCTACTTGTGTCAGTTATGGTAAGTAACAAAGATTATATTAAGTCGAACTTGATTGTTATTGGGTTCTTTGGGGTATCAGACGCGCAATCCAAAAATAAAATCCAGTATATTCAAATTGTCTATTATACTTACTAAAAATGTAAAACTTTTTATTGCAATAACCGTACACTCTAGAAATGTGCAGTTTGAAAGTAAAATTTCATACACACCATCACACACCTTTAATACGCTGTGTAGAAAAATAGGTCACTAGGAGCAGGGCCGTACCTAGGCCGATTGGACAGATTGCTCCTAATCGGGCCCCTCGCCAAGCAGGGGCCCCGCAGTTTACGTTAAGCATATCGCTACCAGTAATGGCTCTTGTCACAGGCTTTTAAAGAATAGAAGAGTGGCATTACAAGCATCCGTTAAGTTGGGCTCCGCAATTTGTAAGGCAGGCTCTGACTAGGAGAAACATATATCGGCTTCTAATCAAGATACTTTCTGCCAACGTCGCAACGCCCATCATAAATATTAAATGTAAATGACGTAATGTCTCCATGGTTACTGTTGGCCATGGTGGGGACGCCTCAAAAACCGTTTCAAAGTGGGCATATATGATCTAATAAATACACTGCACGCCCTTACAGTGACTTTACATGTATAACTGATTGCCTAACTTACGACCTAATTACTCTTTCATTTCATTACTCTCAGAAGTAATTTAAAGAAAATACGTCGCTGTTTAGCTTCGCATTAGTACGATCCGATAAACCCATACACAAAAAGCAGTCGTGTCACTATGCTTGGTGTCACCCAGTTCTGAAAATTCAGGATGTCTCTCTCTCTCTCTCTCTCTCTCTCCCTCCCTCCTGCTCAAGACTTCCACCATGAGCAGTGGTACATATTTCGAATTTTCATGCACTAGCCCTGAGTGAATTTACATTAAGTAGTTTAGTGATATAAAAGATAGTATTACTGGTTATATTTCAGAAATATGTATATTATTTTCATTAGACTAAAATTGTAAACTACGTCTAGATTTCGTGAAACCACGTGACTAAACGTTTAAGTTTGCAAAAAACTCTAGATTGATCCGAGCAGCTTTGAATAGTATTCACCTAAGCTTCAGACACTATGCATGTTGACAGTAGGTGTAATGAAGCTATTCATATCGGGTAATAAAAGCTTTACAACCGTATCTAAATATAACCTTTGTAAAATTAGTTTTTCATATAAGGTGGTGTGTCGCGAGATTTCTCATAGAATACTGGGTAGAGACCATGAAATTCAATCATATAAATATCACAGTCAATATTAACCACTCCCCCCCCCCACAACACACGCACACCGCACTGTGTTTAAAGAAAGAGGAGGGTGATAATTTAAAACAAGCAATTAAGCCTGTTCCATTCTGGACACAGGACGTGTTAGCGCATTTTCATGTTATGCATCAGTACGTATGCTATCTTTCAGTAAATATTTGTAAATTTTGGAAATGTTTATAAATTCAATTGTGTAATGCATATATCTGTCAAAAAAAAATTATAAAGACGTTTCTTTATATTTGAAAAAAAATTACTGTCTCTTAAATCTAACTACAAGTGGTTTGTGGTTAGTGAAATAGGACTCATAATTGAAAACATTCGAAATTATAGTCATTTAATTGTCCGAAAACTCCGTCAATTGTTGCATAGCTCTGATACTTTCAATTAAACTCAGAACACAAGCTTACTATTTCATTTTATGAGTTTCTTAATAAATCTTGGTGAAACTACGTGCTGCAGAATTTCGCACCAAATGAACGGGTTATTGAACGTACAAGGTGTATATATAATATATAAGCCCCTTAGGAGCCCTGAAGCCCGACCCTCAGAGGTCCTATCGCAAAATGAACTTTTGATGTACACATGGCAGGCCAAGACCTACAAAATGATATATACATCATGGGTCTAGGACTTATAGTTGCTGAGATATAGCGCTCCTTTATTAATATAGCTTATATAGTAAAAAACAGTACTAAGGCCCCTTTTACGGCCCTGAGAGGTCAGATCGCGAAATAAAAAAAAGTCATTTCTTGGCAGGCCAAGACCTACAAAATGATATATACATCATGGGTCTAGGACTTATGGTTGTTGAGATCTAGGGTGATGACGGACAGACAAAACGGGGACAATAGAGCATTTTTTTTTAGAAAATGCTCTAAAAAATTAAATTAACATGAATTCATTGCTCTACTTTTTTTAAGGTGACGTAATTCAATTGTGTTTTGAAATGTATACATTTATTAAGGTGGGGTTTTTATTATAAAGTTAATTAAGAACTTTACAAACACAATGTTTCAGTTTCAATGTGTTCCATTTCTCAGAATGTCATCAATTATATTGAAACTCCACACATCAAAACATTCCATATATCAACATGAATATCACAACACTGGTGTATAGTAATCTAGAAAGCTATAAATAAAAAAAAAATTTTTATTGTAGTGGGTGTCAAACCTCCGGCCCGTAGGAATGCAGAGTAGGTCGTAAACTTTGTACTTTATGAAGACTGCAACAAAGAGAAACATATATTATCAGATCTAAAAATAAATAAATAAATAAATACATATATATATATTTATAAAAAACATGGAGCAATAAAAACCTTCACCTATTAGTAACATAAACCTTCAACTGTTAGTAATATAAACCTTCACCTGCTAGTGATATAAACCTTCACCTGTTAGTGATATAAACCTTCACCTGCTAGTGACATAAACCTTCACCTGTTAGTGATATAAACCTTCACTTGTTAGTGATATAAACCTTCACCTGTTAGTGATATAAACCTTCACCTGTTAGTGATATAAACCGTCAACTGTTAGTGATATAAACCGTCAACTATTAGGGATATAAACCCAGAAAAAAATGTAGAAGAATTCGACAGTGATGAAAACAAACCATTCCTCATTAGATCATATACGTAACACACGTTGATGAAATGAAATATGTTGCTTTATGACGGGACGGATGGGCAATCAATAAAGTGCTCGATTGTCGAGCTGATGGTCCCTGGTTTGATCTCCGTTGAAAACCAGTGGGATTTCTCAGGTCACGGTGAATGTTTCCGCTATGTCTCCCGTGATGACTCCAGGGTTATAGCACTCATTCGTTATTTACTGAATCTAAGATATTTCGTTTCATCATTAGAGGAACTTTAAAAACGTGTACCGTGACTACAAGTGGATATTTGAAGCTACGCTAGTCGAAACAATGTATCCAAAAACAAAAAAGATATTGACTAATAAATGCTTCAAAAATAGCTTCGTTGAAAGCTATCAAGGTCCAATTACTGAAGATAGTAAAACAATATCAACGATATGTTCACTGATAATGCCTTTGGCAGTTAGCAGATTAATGCATACATGGCTCTAGTAAATTGAAATACGTTTGAGAAGACGTTGGTTTCGGACACCAGTATTGATCCTTTTATTTATCTATACTTTAGCTTTCTCGCTTTACAAATATAAGTAAACCACAGAAAGAAGTGTATTTATGAAATCAGAAGCATCAGAAGAACTGTAACCTCTTAATGACAGCTAAACTTGAATATTGGGTAGTTAAATGTGCACGCATACCACTTATTATATTTTGTTCGCGAAAACAATGTTCAATATTGCACTAACTTATTATTGATGTTTTTGCTTAACTTTCACTATATTTACACTGCAAATGATATTTTTAGTTGTTTAACAGTTATAACTATTGCTGATGCCGCTACTACAAATAAACGCACTTAATTATCATGTATAAATGTTAACATTTTGTTTTTTCATAATGTAACAAAGAAGGAAGTATTATAGTGCTTTAGAGAAATTCTACATTATGTTGTAGTTTTAAGATGTATTTTATCCAATTTTATATGATTCGGATATTCATTATGTGTATTAGAATTATAACTCATAACTATGAGGAGACATAAGTGTTATGTGATGTATAAGCCATTTAACTTAGTTTTTTTTAAGTTGTTGTATGTTTTGTTTAGGTGAAAGTGACCACTGATTCATTAATAACTGCTTCTGCTAATTGTACTCATTTATTAAAATTATTAAATTCAAATGGAATAATCAAATAAAACTATTAAATAATAACTTTCCAGCAATCACATCTTAACCAAAGCAGTTTAATTATATGTGTTATGCAATTAAATAACTGGTCTACAAAGGACACTTTAACTTTAGGCGAAAACGTTTTTTTTTTCGAACACATCAAAAAAATATTTGGGCAACCGGTATTCATAGTTTCTGTTGGCAATGCTTAACTTAATGGAAAAAAATCAATAAGCACAATAAATGAGGTAACCTATTACCCTGGTACAGTCTAGTACTGTCTGGTAAGTCTGGTACAGTCTGGTACAGTCTGGTACAGTATTATGATTGAGGTGCTTGTTTGAAATCATATTATGGTCTTAGTAGATACGTTGAAGTCCATGGACTTGAACGTAGAGCATAGTGTATGTCAAATACACTAATGTAAAAATATTACTTAAGCCACTTTGTCACGTCTAATCAGCTGTATGTTGAATCAACTCTGTAACTCAACTGTACTAGAAGAAAATGAACATCTAGGCTAGTATCCGCATTCTTCAATTAGTGTGCAATTGTGTATTGCGGGATCGTGAATAGTGGGATTGTGTATTGTGTGATTGTGCAATGTTGGATTGTGTAACATTGGATTGTGTATTGTGTGATTGTGTATTTTTTCATTGTGTAATGTTGGATTGTGTAATGTTGGATTGTGTATTGTGGAACTGTGTATTGTGGGATTGTGTATTGTGTGATTGTGTATTGTGTGATTGTGTAATGTTGGATTGTGTAACATTGGATTGTGTATTGTGTGATTGTGTATTGTGTGATTGTGTAATGTTGGATTGTGTAACATTGGATTGTGTATTGTGTGATTGTGTATTTTTTCATTGTGTAATGTCGGATTGTGTAATGTTGGATTGTGTATTGTGGAACTGTGTATTGTGGGATTGTGTATTGTGTGATTGTGTATTGTGTGATTGTGTATTGTGTGATTGTGTTATGTTGGATTGTGTAACATTGGATTGTGTATTGTGAGATTGTGTAATGTTAGCTTGTGTAATGTTGGCTTGTGTAATGTTGGATTGCGTAATGTTGGATTGTGTATTGTGGAACTGTGTATTGTGAGATTGTGTATTGTGGGATATTGTATTGTGGGATTGTTTATAGTAGGATTGTGTAATGCTGGATTGTGTATTGTAGGATTGTGTATTGTGAAATTGTGTACAGTGGGATTGTGGTTTGTGGGATTGTTATTTTGACATTGGGTAATGTTGGATTGTGTATTGTAGGAATGTGTATCGTTGGATGTCTTAATTGTTAACTACCCAAGACGACTTTATTTTTCATCACTGTATGTCTTAAGAGGCTGTTTTTTGTTTGTTTTACTATTTAAACTGACTTCATGTCTTTCTTTAGTATTTCTTTATAGAACTAGAAAAAAAAAACAAATACCGAATAATAAACCAAACATTTTACTTTAAAACTACGAAAGAAGTACGAAAGACAAAACTTTTAATGTATGTGTCATACTGAAATTAAAAGTGAACACGTGAATGCTTATAAGCGAGTACTGCTCAACTGGCCATATATATTTATATATAAGTAAAGTAAGGGAAATTCCCTTAGCCCTAGCGGGCCATCGGGGCAGAAGAAGTGTAGAATTCATCTGTTTCTATAATCTAGGTATATGAAAGGATTGTATGGATAGCACAAAGCCCAGCCGCCTTTACTTCCCCAACTTAAGTGAGGTACCCATTTAAAGCTGGGTGGACTTGTGGGACGACTGTGCACCAAATTTCACCTGGAAAAATTCCATGGAGCTCACCGTGGATCGAACCCAGGGCTCTCAGGTCGACAGTCGAGTATCTACACCACTCGGCCATCTGTTCCACATAAGAGGAGTATTAAACACCTGCCCTTGTTTACTCTCACTTTTATACTTGTTGCTGGCCCATTTCTTTTTTCATGTAGGTCATTTTGTAAATTTTGATAGTTGATCATGTGAACATACTGGGAAAGTCCTTGAGATGTTGACGGATTTATAGAAATGAAATTGAACGTTAAAAAGTTTGGCTAAAATTCGGAATTCATTATACTTTTTTATACATACTTTTCACTACATGATTTAGTTTCTTAGTAGAACTTGAGTTTTTGCAGCACTCAAGAATTAAATCCAAAATATTAGAAAATTATATATCTTAATACAACAACGTTTTTTTTTCTTTTTTTTTTGAATGTTTGTATCTAAGGTGGAGTGGTGATGATATTTAGTAGAATTAAATGAACTCAGATTAACAGGTCTTACCTAGTTATTAATAAAATATTTTTTTTATAAAATATTTTTAAGTAATTATTACTGAGAAGGATTTAGAATCGTTCAATTAAAGTATTAAAATTAAAACGAGACAGTAGGGCACCGTTAGACATGGGTGATTAGGGTCCAAAAAAAACAACAACATCAACAATATAATAACATCTGTAAAGAATAATAGTAGTCTTATATCTTACAAAATAGGATTTAAGTGTCAGTAACGTTAAGCAATAAATCAGTAATGGCTCGTGTGTGTGTGTGTGTGCACCAATATCAGTTAAATTGACAGGCCCTTGGGGGATGGAGCAGTTTACATTAACTGAAATACTTTAGCCTTGCCCTTTCTGTGTATTGGATGTCAACTGGTAATGTCCCCATTGAAAAACAATTGCGTTGTTTAGTTTTGGTTCTGTCAGTGTGGGTCGCAACCAACTGGTGGGTCAGGGAGTGAATTTCAGTGGTCTGCAAACATGTGTCGGCTTTATGTGTGAGCTTGAGTTGAATACATGTATATGTCCTTCGTTGTCATGTGACTAAAACGTGTATAGGTCCTTCGAGGGCATTTGTAGAATACATGAATAGCTCCTTCGTGGGCATGAGTAAAACCATGCATATGTCCTTTACTTGGCATGCGTAGAATATATATATATAGATCCTTCTTGTGCATGTGTAGAATGATTTTAAATTCTTTTCATGGGCATGTTTAGAATACATGTATAGTCCTTCTTTGGTATATGTGGAATAATTTCATATGCCCTTCATGCACATGTGTATAATATGTGTATATGTCCATCATGGTAATATATCTATAGTTATCATGATGTGAATATATGTGTATATGTCTATCATGGTAATATATCTATAGTTATCATGATGTGAATATATGTGTATATGTCCATCATGGTAATATATCTATAGTTATCATGATGTGAATATATGTGTACGCTCGTCCATATTTGTTACACATCACACGAAACTCGCATACTAAGTAAATGAAACTTAAACCAAGGAGGATAATTCAATATTATGTATAGGACGTTACTCATTTTTAGTTCCCTTTATGCATGTGTTTGTGTGTGAATGTAAGTATAAAGATAAATGAAACTATTGACGACATGCGTTGTCTGTATGCTAACAACAATGTAGAGGTGCTAAATTATTCAGTTAATGTACGTCAATTGTTTTCATAATGGTTGATATCTAAACCAACCATCGCTAACTTTTCATCCTTAAAGAGGACATAATTAATGAGCTAATTACCTACGGACCAATAAAATAATAGTTCGTATTATCGCGTACCACTAATATATGTATGAATGATAACATTAGGGTATCTTTAGACTAAGCAATAATCATTAGGAGTTTCATTCAATACATGTTCACACATAATGGTTGGCTATTTTTGTATTTTACTCGAATACTGTTACAGAAGTATTTTATTTTAAATAATAAAAAAAAAACAACATAGGATTAACTTGTCGAGTCTTAACTCTATTGCGCTCCAACAAAAATATATTGTGGGGACTACTAATTATATATTCAGCGGATCAGTGATGTCGACCCCTCCCTATAAATAATGCAGTATGATCATAAGATTGTGTCGTGTCACCACCATCTGATCAACGAATACGTCCGTGAACTATTGAACAATTTCCCGAAAGATTTGTATCTTACTAAGAAAAAGGGCATTACTAATGCAAAATTAGTGTAAAAACAAAAAGGTATAAAATGTAACAGGCTAGATGTGAAGATTGCATAGAGACTCCAGCAGTTAAATTCAAAATAAAATATTTTGTCAACAGAATGATCTCCTTAGTTTTTGTCGTTTCCCTTATTTTAATCCATTCAGCTGCAGAGGGTTAGTTCATTTTGAAATGAATTTTAAAAAATCTCTAAAGAAGTCAAAAATATATTACATTTATTGAACACTTTTATACATGAACTTTGATTATATGTCTAATTTGATTTTTCTTGGTAGTTTATTTCATGCGGAAAACATACGACTATTTTACTATAACCATTGAATTTTTATGTCAATAATGAAAATTAAGTTCTTCTGAACAATATATTACCACTAACATTCAGTCTATAATGTATAAAATAAGTACTTTCTGTCTTAATTATTTGTTGTTGCAGAATGTCTGGTTGGCGTAGATCGGTGTTCGTCACAATATAAGAGAGAAGTTTCCAACAACTTACTGAATCCAACTTTCATTTGTCAGTAAGTATTCTATAATGACATTTAAAGGATGCACATACGTCTATAAAGTGTATTTAGATAAAAAAAAAAAAAGAATACGGCAGATAGTAAACGTGTAATATGTTGGCCTAAATTCAACCGAATATAAATTTTATATTTTTAATTGTGAAACAACAATGCTCAACGTTTATACATTTTTAGACAATCCATTCCAATTTCCAAACTAAAGAAATTCAATACTTTACAGAATGGAAAGTATGTCTTTATAAAAAAATAATTATTTGCTATAATTACTGATGTTTTAGACTAATAACCTATAAATTGTAATATCATTATTAGAACGGCTTTATATTTATCCAAATAGTGACCCAAAACCCAATGGTGCGTAATGTTTGAGCAAAGGACTGTCGGTTTTTAAAAACCGGCGGCGAAAAACCGTTTTCTACGAATCTCGAAAGATTTGACAACCGCTTTTTTTTTGGACTTTAAAAGTCGGTTTTAGCTTAGAACTTAAGAATGTGCAAAATGTTTATAAATTCAACTAAATTACAGAGAAATCTGGGAAACTGTGACTTTCTAATGAACTCCATCGACAGTCCGACCCGTGTACTTGGTCATTGTTAGAAAGTAATTGCTGAGCGATACAAGAGAATATGTGTGACCAAGCGGCTTAGTGGTGATTTGTAGATTGGGGGAAAGTGGGGGTTAGGGTATATAAACAAAGAGAGATTTATTGCATCCGTTGCCTCGACCTGGAAAGAGGGCTAAATTCAAGTGGTTTATTATTTCCACAGAGCAACCGATTATTTTTTTTTTAGAGCATGAACATGTTGACATCCGGGACTTTTATACGACTTGAAACAGGCATTGACCATTGAAACAGGCAGCCCATTGAAACGGGAGGGGGGTGGGGTAAGAATAAATAATTCGTATCTCCGAAGATCATTACTAAACAATAGACAGTGTAGCTGTTTGTTACAAGTTGGCTAAATTTATATTCGTCATCCAACACCTCCACCACCACCATCCCTCTAACCCCTGTAATGACTGCTGTAACTAATACATCTAAAGGATAAGAGGGGGTAGGTGGGGCCATAATTGTATGAAGGGAACGGCGAGGAGTGAATTTAGAGCTCAACAGTGGAGGAAAGTTCTGAAATGGACACTCGATGAAAGAATTAAGTCTTATTCGTGGCTGCCAAATAAAGTTGAACAGTTCAAATGTCATATTAGAAATAATGTTTAGTCATAATGCAATTTAAATAATATAAATATATGTACCCAGTAGACAGTAGTAATGTATTTACTGTTATAATGTTATTTTTTTATTGTATTCATTATTATAATTAAAAAAAATGTTGATATAATTACATTAATTCTTTTTCATTTTCATACATGTTAATTAGATACGGCATACATTGAAAATAATTTTTGCTAGAATGCTTTAAATTGCATAATACGGGTTTGAGCCGCTGTGAAGACATGTATAATACATTTTTTTGTTCATTTAATTATTAATTCAAACTTTCTTCTATTTATGAAACTTGTATTATTTTTATATTTCAGATCAACCAAAACCTTTATAATATGCATCGATAGGGTAAACTGTTCCTTATCTCAGATGGACAGAGAGTTGTTATATCGCAATATGAATGACAAGCTGAATACACACTTCAAATATTGTGGTAAGTAATCTGACATATGGCCATATATAGACAATTATATACTGATATATATATATATATATATATATATATATATATATATATATATATATACATACATACTTATAAGACGCATTTTTTGTCTGTCTGTCTGTCTGTCTGTTCGCTTATAACTCAAGATCCAGAAAAACAAATAACGTGAAATTTGTTACACATACACATACTTACATGGGGAAGGTTATAGGACAGGTTTCGTTTCATCTCGATGGGTAGTTTAATTGTAGTTAATTTTTTTTTTATTTTAGTATTTTACTATATTAAAGTAATCTCGACGGCGCCATAAATAAAATTCCTCTGTGATGTCATTTCCTTATGATCGAATAGAACTTGCGCGCTGGTGCTGTATTGTGCCTTTGTGATGCAAAGAATTGTCATTGTTTTTTCATGCTCCCTGATATGTACAGTTTTACAGTATGAGGAAGGTAAAGAAAGGAATGAAGAAGGATTTTAGAAGAAGTGTGAAGCCATAATAATAAGTATAAGAGAGAGAGAGAGAGAGAGAGAGTGAGGGAGGGAGGGAGAGAGAGATAAAGAGAGAGAGAGGGAGGGGGCAGGGGGAGAGAGAGGAAAGGAGGGTAGGAGGGAGGGAGGGGAGAGAGGGAGGGAGGGGGTGGACAGGGGGAGAGAAGGAGGGGAGAGAGGGAGATGGGAGAGGGAGCAGGGGGAGAGGGAGATGGGAGAGGGAGCAGGAGGGAGAGGGAGAGAGAAAAGAAGGGAGGGAGAGAGGGGGGTAGGGAAGGAGATAGAGGGGAGGGAAGGAAAGAGAGGGTGGGAGAGAGGGAGAGAGAGAAAGTGAGGGGGCAGGGAGGGAGAGAGGGGGAATGAGGGAGGGATGAATGGGGAGAGAGAGATGGGAGAGAGGGAGGGAGAGGGGAGGGAGGGAGAAAGGGAGGGAGGGAGAGGGAGAGAGGGGGAGGGAGGGAGAGGGAGAGAGGGGGAGGGAGGGAGGGAGAGAGAGGAAGAGGGGGAGAGAGGGAGACGGGAAGAGGGAGGGAGGGAGAAAGGAGGGAGGGAGAGAGGGGGTTAGGGAGGGAGAGAGGGATGGGAGAAATGGGAGGGAGTGAGAGAAAAGAGAGAGGGGGGGGGAGGGAGGGAGAGAGGGGGAGGAGGAAGGGAAGAAGGTGGAGAGACGGGGGACGGGGGTGAGAGAAGAAGGGAGGGAGATAGGGAGAGAGAGGAAGATGAGAGAGTTAGAGAGGGAAGGAGAGGGAGGGAGGGAGAAAGGGAGGGAGGAAAAGAGAAAGGGAGAGAGGGGTAAGAGGGAGAGCGAGGGGAGGGAGGGAGAGAGGGGGATGGAGAAAACAAAAGGTAAACAGAAAACCTTATTTTAAACCCGGGCAAAGCCGGGTACTTACAACTATATATATATATATATATATATATATATATATATATATATATATATATATATATATATATATATCAGAAAAAAGAAAACAAGTAATTACGCGGAAACACTTCGATTACGATATTCTAATCTCTGATTTTAAAATTTCCAAGTCCAATGTATTTTTATATTTGTTGAGTAATTTATAACAACCACAGCCAAGTACCATACTTAGGCATTATTAGGTATAATAATGTGGCGGTATTGTTTTATTCACTCTTAGAAAGTCTGTAAAACAAGTATGATATAATTGAATACAATCGAGCCTATAAAGTGTAACAAAAATAATATGTCAATTTTTATTTCTTTTTAAACAGGGTTTACAGTTGAGCAGGTCATAGATGGTATGTTTAGCTCTTTGTGTTATTTGTTTTTATGAATTACCTTTAAGACTGTTAAAATACCCTTTTTTAATCTCAAAATATCGTTTCTTTGCATTTTTTTTTAGAAATGATGTCTGTCATCCGAATAGTTAACTTCTTTGTTAGATAACTTAACCAGAGTACGAATAACTAACTTTTTTTTCAGATAATTACTTAATGCTTCTCATGAAAAAAAATAAAAGTAATGTATTTGGTCCTGATGTATTTTTCCATTATTTCAGAGTTCAATAGAATTCAAACCACTACTCATCTTCCAAGTATGTACTAAATAATTGAAGTTTAAAGAAAACAAAACTTTTTTACTTTAAAGAGTTAATACATTTATCTTTTTTTTTTAAAAATGTAAAGTTTATTGTATTTAAGTTCCTTTATTTACCATCACTGATTAACTAGGTAAAACAATGTAACAAAACAAAAACCATTCGATTCAGTAGTATGATTAAGATTATTTATCTGCCAATTATATTTGAATTGATTTTTGCAATTTTACAGTGCCGTTTGGAAGAACTACTACTGCAATGCCAGGTAGGAACTAAGAACTTACTCTGAATTTATGCTTCAGGGCTTACGTCTATAATTTTGGCATTTTAATATACTTTTCTGACTGATCATTTATTATTTAAATACATTTTTTTAACTTAATAAATTAGTATATATTATTATTAATATGTCTGTAGTTTTTTTTTCAGTTTGGGTGAATATGTTAATATTAACATGTCTGTAATTCTGCATTTTGGGCTAAAATATTATTAATAATAATCTTTCTGAAATGTTCAATTGTTAATTCTGCTTTAGACTGTCTAACTGGCATACAAAAATGTGCATCAGATTACACAAGAAGACTTTTACTAAATCCATCGAGTTCGCCATGGATTTGTCTGTTAGTAGTAATTTATTATTATTTTTTTTAGATAATTGCACTATACAACTGTAAAAACAAATATATTATTAAGATGAAATATCTTATTGTATATAGATTGTAAAATTTTGGATTGGCTAAATGAACACCATCCTTGAAATAATTATTCAACTCAACAGAGTAAAAACTTACAATATATTTATTGATATGAACAAATAATATTAATGCATGTATATTGATTGATTTTTTAATCTAGGCAAACTGGACGCTACGCTAGCTGCATCTTTGGACCAATAAATTGTAACTTTAGCAGTGATGAACAAAAAGCGTTGTTAATTCGATTTGAACAAGAATTAAGTAAAGCTTCTATACCATGTCGTAAGTTTAATCTCTGCATTGTTAGAATAAATGAAAATGAAATAAAAACGTGTGCGTAATTTTTAACTATCTACATTTATAAGACCTGTGAGTTAATTTACTAATTGAATACTAGCTGAATAAAATACCTCCATTTTTCGTCACTGTATATCTCCTAATCAATATCTCTGGCTATTATACAGAATTTAGTCAATGATACAAATGTTTCTTTTGATAAACTAGGCGAGTAGAATATCAGTGTTCACTTTTTTAACTATTCCCAACATAAACTTTTGATCCACTTTTAGTTGGTATTTTACTTCATTTTTTAGTGATTAAATGTTAAAATGTTTACTAATGTGAATTTCTGAAGTGAATCAGTAGATATGTTAACCTCAGTAAGTAATTTATTTCAGCTTTCGTCTTACTGTTTTACTTTCTAACTGTTATTTCAAATAATTATATTTTTTTTAAACGAGAACATATTGAAAAAAACATAATAGACATGAAATAACATAAAATATTTATATTTTTCTCAGATCTAAGTGTACAATGACAGCCTTGAGAAACGGAGCAAAATTAATCATAGTTAGACATTTTTAAAAAATTTGTTAATATTTTTATAATCCAATATATTGCATAATAATTTGTCAAAATGCATTAAAATGATATGCAATTTATCATTACATTTAATGGTTTAAATGATATATTTATAAAGTAATAGATTATTTCATAACTAATGACTTTAAAAAAAAAATATATCGCATCTTCTAAACATTGCAAATATTCATAAAGCATTTATGTGTATTATATGCAATAGCCAGATTAGGCTAGAGTAATTTTATTTGGTTTAGAGATGGTTTTAATTATCTGGCCACCTAGTAGCGGAAGTGAAAATATTAGTTTAGAGCAGACGATAATTTACACGACGACCTGAGACCTTGATAGTGTAAAAATATATTTTATCACATCATTTGTATTGTACAATGTCAAATAAGAAGTTCCTTCATATGCAAATAAATATATGTACATGTATACATAGAAGTCTACTCAGTGCTTTTTACATGTAGTTCGTATTTTATATATATATATATATATATATATATATATATATATATATATATATATATCAAATGCATCATAGTAGAATTCTTTAACAATTATGGTGGTCTTCGTGGCATTCCCTTAATAACGTCCGCCTATAGAAAGATATCAGATTTAAATGGTTATGTTAACCATAAACAAGTGTCCCGGAAGTAATTTGCCATATCATGTTGTGTCACGTAACCAGTGTAGTCGTTAATTGCACTTCAGTGACATTGTAGGTGGGGTGGGTCTGATTGTAGGATAGGTAGGACTGATTGTAGGTGGGGTGGGTCTGATTTGTAGGTGGGTGGGTCTGATTGTAGGTGGGAACGGGTCTGATTGTAATTGGGGTGATTCTGATTGTAGGTGGGGTTGGTCTGATTGTAATTGGGTGGGTGTGATTGAAAGTGGGTTGGGTCTGACTGTCTCTGGTTGCCAATAGAGTCAGATCGTTTCGGCAAGTCAATCCTTCAAGTGTGTTGGGGACGGATGGCCGAGTGGTGTAGATATTCGCCCATCGACCTTCGAGTCCTGGGGTTCTCTTGAGATCCATGAAAATTTTTCCAACTGAAATTCGTTTCAAAGTTGTCCCACTAGTCAACCCAGGGTACCTGAATTAAGGTAGGGATGTAAAGGCGGCTGGGCGATGCACTAAGCACACATCTCCTTCATATGTCGAGGTAATAGCGACAGATGAACTCTGAGGGAACATTGGTTTTATTTTTTAAAGTGTGCTAGTCCAGTTTGCTTGAGGATAGACTCATTAACGTGTTCTTTCAACTATATTAAGGCATGACAATTCAACAAACTGTGTCAGCTGTGGTTTTTCCAGTGTAGCCGGGAAAGTTTCACTGACGACCTACCAGGTTGATATTTTTTGCTTTAAAAAGATTTGTGTATTAGGCTCCTGGTGTGAAAATTGGATCAGATTTCTAAACTGTGAATGTCTGAAACACCTGGATCCATGGGCGTCGCTAGGAATTTTTCCAGGGGGGGGGGGCAAAAATTTTCCAAGGGGGGGGGGCAAATAACAACTTTATGACATTTTTTTAAATGTAATGGGGGGGGAGCAAATGCCCCACTCTTATATGACATTTTTTTAAAATGTAAGGGGGGGGCAAATACCCCGCTCTTGCCACCCCCTCATGAATACGCCCATGCCCGGATCATTGTTTCTACCTTTGCGTGCAATATATTCAATTTGCCCACACAATGTCGGTTGAGTAATATCAGTAAATTGTGCATTATGTATTTGATAACGAAGCGAATGGTCATGTTTTTGTTGTTCGTGTCAATATAGTCATAGCAATCACAGTTATTGCAATAACAGATCATATAACAACCTATGCAGACTTTACTGTTAGTCTATATCAGGTAGTCTCCTCTACTGTGAAGGTGAGTCGATCCTCAAATAGCACATAGATTTATGACGTTTCTTCCTCTCTCTTTTATATATATATATATAGTGGATACCGCTTAATTGAGACAACGCTTATTTGGGACAAATCTCAAAGAAACCGAACCAAGAAGCCAATGGTAAATGTGTATGTTTAATTTGGACAGCCGCTTAATTGGGACAAAAAGTCTCGGTCCCGATGTGTCCCAATTAAGCGGAATCGACTGTATATATATATATATATATATATATATATATATATATATATATATATATATATATATAAACATTTACAATGATAGTTTTTCTCACGAAAATGTCTTAATTATGAACAAAAAATACTCCTTCACGGATACTGTTTATCACTGTATAAACGGAATTCGCTTACACTAGAGACACTGAATGGTTACCTTTTAAATACCAGTTTGGCTTTGAATATTTATGTACACTTTGTAAATAACATATCTGAACTTTTCAATTCTGCCGATTAAGTCGTTTCAATAATTTTACTTTCGTCTATAGATACTTAATAAAAAGAAAAGTTAATTTTTTTCTGAAAGACAATCAACAAAAAAAAAAGGTACAACAAAATCAAAATAAAAAATAAGATAATACGTACAAATGATTTTTTTTATAAATTTAACTGAATGAACTTTATTGATACTTGGTCTATTTCTCTAATACCCTTATGAATACACAAGCATCAGCGATACAAAATAAATATTTGCACACATTTTAGGGAGAATTTTTTTTTCTTGATGTATAGTATAAGAAATCGATGTATGGTATTGAAATGTTTCTCTTGTTGCACTTCTTAAAATCGTGCGGGGAAATCGGCTGTCCTAGTCTACCACCCCCCCCTTCCCGGGCTGCTTAAAATCCATGTAACGTCAGTCCACTGTTTCCTGTGCGGTCCGTCAATGGACAGGGTCTAGAGAGTGTGTAATTTGCTAACTTTTCATGGAAATGGAGGACTCGATTTGACTAAACCTCAAAATGAGAGGTAATCTTGCGCGGTTAACGTAGTCTTACATATAAATGTCACAGTGACATAGATCTGGCTGGTTTAAAATTGACACACCGTGAGACAGAGTTAGCAGGCCAAAGAATATTTTTGTTGTAGCATCCGGCAGTATGATCATAGTTTAATTACCTGCCGCAGTACACATGTTTGTTGAAAACTGCACACTGTATTTTGATTTAAAGAATTACTGTAGATTATGGGGGGGGGGGGGGTTGGGGTGGAGGGGAGAAGAGAAGAGAGAAATCTGCCTGCTACTACACAAAGTATGGTGACAGGCTTGTCATGGGGTCCTCCAGATTTAAATACAACCATGTTTACATCAGCTCGCATGCTACGAGATATTTACTGTTTGTCATATTCAATACAATGGAGTTTTATAACAATGTCAACAGACTCATTAACATACTTTTTCTACCTAGACATTGGCTTAACCTAGCCGGTGGCCATGGAGGGCATATTGTAATCTAGATCATGTAAAGGCCGTCTACATTAAAACGTCACACGTTGCTGAAAGTCAAACTATTTTGATGTCTGCATGGATAATCAGATGTAGTTCAGCTAGCTATTAAAACCCAAACATCCTGGAGTTGTTTACGTTTTAATCCAATGTCGAATTTCTTTGTCAATTTCTTTTTTAACCTTATAACATTTTTTTTTTTTTATAATTTAATCTTATGGAAACCGTTTATGTCCTGTGCAAACATCATTCCCTTTTTTTTGTTCTCTAAATCTAATTTAGAAGATTTTCTTTGTCATTGAACATTTTTCTTTCAACGGACCCCATAAATTACAGGAATCTGAATCGGTGCGGATGGTCGTGCGGTAAGGCGATCCCTGGTTCGATCTCCGGAGAATAGGGATTTCAGGTCGTCCGCGAAAGTTTTCTCTTTAACTTCCGTGGCCATAGTATTATCGACTATGGTGGGTATTTAAGAAGGGCGTCATAAAAAAAAAGTTTTATTAGTGGCCTATAGGAACTAAGAGATATCATCTCATCCTTATAGGGACATCAGAGGCGTAGCTGGGGGCGGGGGGTACATATGTCCACGGGCGCCGATGTTCAGGGGCGCCAAATGGTATATTTTACATATAATATTATATGGTTTTCGAATGGGCGGGGGGCGCTAAAAAGGTATTATAAAGGTATTGAAAAGGTGAAATGCCCCGGGCGCAAGTTGCCTTGCCCCCCCGCCCCTCGCTATTCCTCTGAGGGAATTCCTCTCACAGGCATCTGATCACGTGTTAAATCATCGATCAAAATGTAATTCTTTAAAACTCATCACTTGCAAAGAAAATAATAAATAAATAAAATAAAATAAATAAATACTCCAGTTATTGTATATACAAAATATTTGAATCGTAACTAAAAAACTGTGACTTTACTTTTCACTGTCCACTTATCTCATACGCTCAACAATACTTCAAAAGTTGGAATTAACGAAATTCAATAGTCTGAGTGTCCAATAAAGTCCATAGCTATACGCCTTATATATGTATATAAATATATGTATATATATATATATATATATATATATATATATGTATATATATATATATATATATATTTCAAATATTTAATCTCATAAATAAATCGGAAAAGCGTTAACCTAGGACGTTGCTAAGCTGTGCATTATGTATGTAGCAAAATTGGATAGATAAGTAGATGTTCAACAAATTTTAGTGTTAATACTTAGAATTTCGTGAAGAACGTATTACAATAATAAGCATGACATTGAAGGAGAATTAGGCGAAAACACAAAAAGAAAAAATAAACATATAAAGAGACAATGATAATTTTCGCCGGAAGATTCGTTAATCACAATATGATGAATGTTTGATACCAGAGATCTTAAGATTATTTTTTTTAATAAGTACATTTTAGATTTTACACACACACAAGCAAACACTTCAACGATTCCATTTAACAAGAAATATTTCGTTAATACCACAGTCAAACTGTGTTCAGTGATGTTGTTACACATATATCAGATTAAATTGTTGTGTATGGGTGTGTGTGTGTGTGTTGTGTGTGTGTGTGTGTTTATAAAATATACAGCAGTGACGTCATTTAAAGATAGAGTGATGCCATCAAATGGATAAACGTTATATCTCCTTAAAACATACATGCAAAGTTTAGCCAAAGAGGGTAATCAGGGACATTGGCGTGTAGAATTCATCTGTTTCTATAACCTCGGCATTTGAAGGCGTTGTGTGGTTAGCACAACGCCCAGTCACCTTTTACTTCCCCAACTTAAGCCAGGTACTCCGTTAAAGCCGGGTGGAATTGTGGGATTTTTAAATAACTTTCTCAAGACCCTGGAAAATATCCGTGTTTCTCACCGATGATAAAACCTAGGACTCGTAGATCGACAGTCGAGCACCTACACCCCTCGGCCATCCGCCCCGTTAACCTTCCTAAGGAGGCCCCGATATGTCTGGGGAAACCCCTAAGCCACGTGTCGTTTTTTTTTTAAGACACTCCTATAAAGAAGTACATTTCATGGCATTTTAACAAAGTATTGGCCTTCAGACTCATTAGCTTTTTTTTTTTTTTTTGGAAATCCTACGTCATACTAAAGAACAAAAATTACATTGTGACTTATGATTACTGTTAGCCTTCTTCCTCGACCAATCCTTTTTTTAGGGAGCGACCGATATGCCATTTTACCGATAGTCCGATACCGATATTTTTCCCCAGGATTTTTGCCGATACCGAAACCGATATTTTGTTATTAATGAAAGGGTGTCTTGAAGATGAAGAAGATTAGAAGAACAAAAGATTTGAAAAGACAGATCGGAAGACCGAAGTCAGAAACACAATCCATGCCTGCATAATCTCATAAATCTGCATGTTTATTGTTTAAAATTAAACTTATAGCAAACAATTTGTTGTTTTTACTTTTTACTTGTACACAAACAGAAAAGTAAGATAAAGTTGTAAATAATTAATGTCAAACTAAAAAAGTAAAAATGTATTAATTGTTAATTGTAACTTCACTAACTTGTGAAAGTTGTGATGAAATTAAAAAAAAAATTTCTTCGTTAATCTTTGTAATTTTTACTGAATTTTCTTGTAGCAGATTTTTAAAAAGTTTGAAAAATTAAAAACACTTAATTATATCAGTATATCACTTCACTCAAGTGAACAGTTAACTGGAAGTAAACTTTAACTCTGTTAACCAAAACCAGTTTAGAGTTACTAGATTTGTGCAAAAAAAAAAACAACAATGTATCGGCACCCAAAAAACGGCCGGCCCGATAGTTAACCCACAGTGCCAATATCGGTCCGAATATTGGTCGCTCCCTACGAAAATCGACCGATCCGATATTAACCGATAGTGCCAATATCGGTCCGATACCGATCCGATTATCGGTCGCTCCCTACCTTTTGTTGCTGCTCGACCCGGTTTATGTGATAACAAAGCCCTAGTGGATGTCTTTCTTTTAAACACACAACTTGGGGTTAATTATGTTGCGTACGTATGTTCTAGTCTTTAGAGTAAAGGTATCATAAACATTTAATCCAAGGATACCAAACAATAATGCATCCAAATTTATATATTTGCAGTTTTAACCTATAAGACTATTGCCCGACGGATTCTCTGAATTCTCCTATTTACTCAATACACATTAACCAAAAAAAAAAAAACCAGTTTTGTTTATTGGACTCCCCCATGTTATGTCCTAAACTAGTTACACACAGACTCATACATCCGCGTACATAGAGAATAGGTTCCATTATATTTTTGTATCTTACTCAGAAACAAATTTATACCAATACGCAATACCTGTCTTGAAAAAGACTATATAATGGGACGTTTTAATAAGGAGACTTCACTAGCCGCAAGTAACTGACGGACAAACTTGACCTTAACTCTAACTATTTATCATCCATATTAGAGAAACTCAGTGCACTGTAAAAAAAATGCTTGCTATACTTTTGACACTGACAGTTGTCATCATCCATTCAGCGGCACAAGGTCAGTACATTGACTAACAAACACGATGGTAGCTAGACGTATACAATGTTACAATGTAGACACACATCAAATGTAAAATTCATATTTTTTTTTTTAATTCCAGTAGATGATTTGCGAGAAATAATTAACATAATAATGAATTACTTATAGAATTAATTTCAACATTTATTATTGCTTTCTTTTGTAATACAACTACCATAACTTAAAAAAAGATTAAAACTAAAATGTGATTTAGTTTTTTAGTGTTTAATCTTTATGTAATGCTAGTTGTGTAGGGATTTAAGATTTTAAATAAAAACCATTGTACCGCAGTAAGTGATTCAAAATATAATAACGAATAGTGTACAATATTGTAAGTATCTTAGAATTAAAAATTTAATGAATTAATTTAAAAAATGTTTCTTTGTTATTGACAAAAAATGCAAACCAATGTGGTAATTCTCTAGAAATAGCAGGTAAATGTGGCAGTTCTCTAGATATAGCAGGTAAATGTGGTAATTCTCTATATATAGCAGGTAAATGTGGCAATTCTCTAGATATAGCAGGTAATTGTGTTAATTATCTATATAAATCAGGTCATTTTTAAATGCCAACGTCTCTAAGTTTGATTTGTTTCAAATTTAACAAAAAAAAAAATAATAATCATATTTATATTTATTGTACTTATTGGTACTTCATGATACTTGCAGACTGCTCTGCTGGAATAGAACAATGCACAACAAAGTACTTAAGAGATATGGCAGAAAATGTACTGTATATGGACTTGGTTTGTCAGTGAGTACTATGGTTAACACAGAATGATCTTGTGTAGTCTGGTCAGTTATTCATTTTTGTAAGGCTGATATACTTATGTGTTGAGCCTTAGGACCACTTATGGAACAGTAGATAATTAGAATATGACACAAATTTCCAGACTAAATTGGTCAGATAAAAAAAAAATGCAGGAAAACCTCCTCTAAATTACAAACATAGAATGTGTTTCTTACAAATACAAACATACAATGTGTTTCTTACAAATACAAACATAGATTGTGTTTCTTACAAATACAAACATAGAATGTGTTTCTTACAAATACAAACATAGAATGTGTTTCTTAAAAATACAAACATAGAATGTGTTTCTTTTAAATACAAACATAGAATGTGTTTCTTACAAATACAAGCATAGAATGTGTTTCTTACAAATACAAACATAGAATGTGTTTCATACAAATACAAAAGTTTTATAATCATGATCAACATTCTTGACTATGTCAGATTGCCAGGACTGCCAAAGGTGTTGAACAAATTTTGATCAACCATGGTGTCTCTATATAACAATGGTCTTACACGTATTATTGACCATGGTGTCTCTAAATAACAATGGTCTTACATGTATTATTGACCATGGTGTTTCTAAATAACAATGGTCTTACACGTATTATTGACCATGGTGTCTCTAAATGACAATGGCCTTACACGTATTATTGACCATGGTGTCTCTAAATAAAAATGGCCATACACGTATTATTGACCATGGTGTCTCTATATAACAATGATCTTACACGTATTATTGACCATGGTGTCTCTAAATGTAAATGGCCTTACACGTATTATTGACCATGGTGTCTCTAAATAAAAATGGTCTTACACGTATTATTGACCATGGTGTCTCTAAATAACAATGGCCTTACACGTATTATTGACCATGGTGCCTCTAAATAACAATGGCCTTACACGTATTATTGACCATGGTGTCTCTAAATAACAATGGCCTTACACGTATTATTGACCATGGTGTCTCTAAATAACAATGGTCTTACACGTATTATTGACCATGGTGTCACTAAATAACAATGGCCTTACACGTATTATTGACCATGGTGTCTCTAAATAACAATGGTCTTACACGTATTATTGACCATGGTGTCTAAATAACAATGGTCATACACGTATTATTGACCATGGTGTCTCTAAATAACAATGGTCTTACACGTATTTTTGACCATGGTGTCTCTAAATAACAATGGTCTTACACGTATTATTGACCATGGTGTCTCTATATAACAATGATCTTACACGTATTATTAACCATTGTGTCTCTAAATATAAATGGCCTTACACGTATTATTGACCATGGTGTCTCTATATAACAATGGTCTTACACTTATTATTGACCATGGTGTCTCTAAATAACAATGGTCTTACGTGTATTATTGAGCATGGTGTCTCTAAATAACAACGGTCTTACACGTATTATTGACCATGGTGTCTCTAAATAACAATGGCCTTACACGTATTATTGACCATGGTGCCTCTAAATAACAATGGTCTTACACGTATTATTGACCATGGTGTCTCTAAATAACAATGCTCTTACACGTATTATTGACCATGGTGTCTCTAAATAACAATGGTCTTACACGTATTATTGACCATGATGTATCTAAATATAAATGGCCTTACACGTATTATTGACCATGGTGTCACTAAATAACAATGGCCTTACACGTATTATTGACCATGGTGTCTCTAAATAACAATGGTCTTACACGTATTATTGACCATGGTGTCTAAATAACAATGGTCATACACGTATTATTGACCATGGTGTCTCTATATAACAATGGTCTTACACGTATTATTGACCATAATGTCTCTATATAACAATGATCTTACACGTATTATTGACCATGGTGTCTCTAAATATAAATGGCCTTACACGTATTATTGACCATGGTGTCTCTAAATAAAAATGGCCATACACGTATTATTGACCATGGTGTCTCTAAATAAAAATGGTCTTACGTGTATTATTGAGCATGGTGTCTCTAAATAACAATGGTCTTACACGTATTATTGACCATGGTGTCTCTAAATAACAATGGCCTTACACGTATTATTGACCATGGTGTCTCTAAATAACAATGGCCTTACACGTATTATTGACCATGGTGTCTCTAAATAACAACGGTCTTACACGTATTATTGACCATGGTGTCTCTATATAACAATGGTCTTACACGTATTATTGACCATGGTGTCTCTAAATAACAATGGTTTTAAACGTATTATTGACCATGGTGTCTCTAAATAACAATGGCCTTACACGTATTATTGACCATGATGTATCTAAATATAAATGGCCTTACACGTATTATTGACCATGGTGTCTCTAAATAACAATGGCCTTACACGTATTATTGACCATGGTGCCTCTAAATAACAATGGTCTTACACGTATTATTGACCATGGTGTCTCTAAATAACAATGGTCTTACACGTATTATTGACCATGGTGTCTCTAAATAACAATGGTCTTACACGTATTATTGACCATGGTGTCTCTAAATAACAATGGTCTTACACGTATTATTGACCATGGTGTCTCTAAATAACAATGGTCTTACACGTATTATTGACCATGGTGTCTCTAAATAACAATGGTCTTACACGTATTATTGACCATGGTGTCACTAAATAACAATGGCCTTACACGTATTATTGACCATGGTGTCTCTAAATAACAATGGTCTTACACGTATTATTGACCATGGTGTCTAAACAACAATGGTCATACACGTATTATTGACCATGGTGTCTCTATATAACAATGGTCTTACACGTATTATTGACCATAATGTCTCTATATAACAATGATCTTACACGTATTATTGACCATGGTGTCTCTAAATATAAATGGCCTTACACGTATTATTGACCATGGTGTCTCTAAATAAAAATGGCCATACACGTATTATTGACCATGGTGTCTCTAAATAAAAATGGTCTTACGTGTATTATTGAGCATGGTGTCTCTAAATAACAATGGTCTTACACGTATTATTGACCATGGTGTCTCTAAATAACAATGGCCTTACACGTATTATTGACCATGGTGTCTCTAAATAACAATGGCCTTACACGGATTATTGACCATGGTGTCTCTAAATAACAACGGTCTTACACGTATTATTGACTATGGTGTCTCTAAATAACAATGGTCATACACTTATACTGGATCAATTTTTAAAAATTCATGTTCTGATTTACATTCATAGATGTAGGTACCACAAACTGATTTTTTAAAATGGGTTTACAGCTTTTTTCAACATGAATATTGCAAGAACTCGAGAATCTAAGATGGTGGACATCAAATTTATTACTATAGCTCAAATAGTTTGAGAGATATAAATTTTGGGAAAATGTGACTTTTTCATTTTTTCACAACACCTTCAAAAGTGCCATTTTTGCCAAGCGTTATCTGCAAAAGTATTTCCTGCACACCAAATCATTTACATTCAATACAAACACAAATATACATAGAATAAACTCAATTTTTTTCAAAGGTGTAAAATTATAATATCATTAAAATTTATAGCACTGAAAATGGGTTTTCATCATTTTTTAGAAAAAATAAAAAGGGAGATAAATTTTCAAAATTCGTGACATTTCAAAAAATCATAATAAAATTTGTAATCAACACACATAAGAACTAATTACATCATTCTGTAGGGTAACTTAAGCTCTATGCATTCAAATAGTCATAATATCTTAAGATTATTTATGATTAATATAATAAAGGTTAGAAATAGGTGGGGTAATAAAAAAACTAAAAAAAATGTCTTTTTCAAAAATTCACAAAAAAAGAACTGTTATGTATATATTCAACATTTATATATGAAAATGTAGGATATACATAGTTCTTAACTATAAAATGGTCGTTAGACCAATTACTTTTATATATACAGTACAGGGATGGATAAATCCATGCATGTAAAAAATCAATAAAAATACTTTCCATTGGGGAAAAATCCACTATTAAGTATTATTTGAAAAGTTATATTAGTAACAATAGTAACCGTAACATTAGATGCATACATTTCAATTATATTCTAATTATTTCATAAGTCATGGAAAGCTAACAAATAATTTACGCATTTTACCACTACCTAAATAAGTGCAACTTTCGAAATTTAAGTAATTTTACTTTTAAGTTAATGTAAGCATATACCATTTGAATGAGTTATTAATGTACCATTTAATTGATCAGCAGGACCGGATTTAGACGTCATAAGGCCCTAAGCTATTTGGGATATAGAAATGTTCCCTTAGCCCTACTGGGCCATCGGGGCAGATGAAGTTTAGTATTATTCTGTTTCTATAACCTCGACATATGAAGGGATTGTGTGTTAGCACAACGCCCAGCCGCCTTTAATTCCCCAACTTAGGTCAAACATTTAAAGCCGGGTGGACTTGTGGGACGACTTTGCACCAGATAACATGTCGACAGTCGAGTATCTACACCACTCGGCCATCCATCATTTGGGATATGGGGCCCTTTATAATTCCAGAAATTAAATGGCAGTGTCAAATATTTAAATAAATATGACAATTGCTCACTCTAACAATTTTGAGGGCCTCCTAAAAAAGTGGGGGTGCTAAGCTATAGCTTGTGTAGGTTATATATAAATCCTGCACTGTTGATCAGCATCATTCCCTTCTTTTTTATTTCATCTTTCAATACCTCTCATAGTAATAAAGGTTTATTTCTGGAGCTTTACAAAACACATCTGTTTTGTTTCAATTCATGCTTACTTAGAGATAATGTACTGTTTTGTTGATCATTTAGTGATTTTAACTCTAATTTCTTCTTGATATAGTACTACTATTTCATCAAGGACATTTTTTCCAATTATTGACCCTACCCAGGCCCGTAGCCAGGTCAAAGTAAGCAGGGAGGCACCAATACCCAGCAAGGGGGCACCTTTACTTTTTCTATATTTTTTCCCCTTTTTCTTCTTTTTTTTTAAGCGGGGGGGGGGGCACTCCACACCTAGCCGGGGGGGGGGGGGCACGGCCCCACAGTGCCCCCCACCCCTGGCTACGGGGCTGACCCTACCATTAAAAGTTTTATTTGTTTTAAATGTTTTATTATGTTTTCATCTATTTCTCTGTTATTATTTGTTTATCAAGAGTTTGAATGTCTGTTGTTTACTTAATATAATAAATAAAAAAAATGAATGAAAAGTTCATTAGTTAATCTCAGTAGTTTTGAAAGAACAGACTCCTTCAGGGGACTGTGTATATTTCTCTTATTCACTCTGAAAGTTGCAAGGCTTTAAAATATATAACCCACATTCAAAATTGGTCCAAATAAGTTACATAATATACTGCTGATATGGTATTTAAACACATAAAAGTCTTTTCTATGTGTTACTTAACTTGATTACCAGTTCTTTTTTTTTTTTGGATTTGTGAGAACCATGTTTAATTAAAGCTAAAAGATGTTCAAACGTCAAAAATACTCAAACTGAACTAATATTAATAATAAGATACTTAATAATAATACAAACGCATGAGTGGCTAAGAAATATTTTAATAAAAAAAATACAGGCGTAACAGTTACATGAGTCCATGACTTGCCATTTTCCTCTTTCAAAACCAGAGTTGAAGAAGTCATGTATTACTAGTCTAGTAGACAAGGCAATAAAGGTATCCCTCCAACTAGCACAGAAACCTTCTATAAAGTTGTACACCGTCTGATAAGGATAATTATGACATTTAAAAATGGTTCTGACTTAAATAATAGTGAATTTAAGCATATACTAAACATACACAGTTATATTACAACAATAATTGAAAAAATATCCATTCAATAATAGTTATGTTAATTCGGTCGGCCTACAATCTACTATATGTTTACATTGACAACCAATTATCGACCACGTGACCTGTTATATTTGTTTAAATTTGAGACAATAAAACTATCTAAAACCGGTAAAAAATATATACTAGTCAATTTTGAATATGTTATCTCTTAGAAAATATTATTATCTCTCTAAAAAAATAGCCAGAAAAAAATAGAAGTGTCCGCAAACATGAGGGGTATCGTTCAATGTACAAAAGCATCAAAATGGCCTCGAGGTTTATCATATTAAAGTTATTATAACTACAACAATAAACATTTCCAAAGAAATATAAAGCTAAAAGAGTAAGGAACAAAATGTAACTATTTATCTACAAGTTTTTATCGTTTTTACTTACCAACTAGGTGTTTAAGTCCCAATAAAGTTCAATTCATTGTGACTGGTGTAGCGTTGCTAACTTGATTGTCGGCCATTTTCACGGTCGTGCAAGAATGGGTGAAAAATGTGTGTTATATGCTATTTCTTAGCGCTCTGCGCTTTTGGGCCATGCTTACAAATTAAGTTTTATCATAACATTTTAAAAGCAAAATGGACGGGCTTTCTAATGATACTAAAGAAAAACCTACAAAATTAAAAAATCACAAAATAATTTACTTTTTATTATGATTTTTTTATATTAAAAATATTGTTAAATATAATTTAATTAAATGTTTAGTGTGGTTGTAAAGGGCATTCATTTTCGCACACATTGATATATTTGACATTACTGTAGGACGAATGGCCCAGAATCGCACGGAGATTGAAAATAGGATGGTCAAATTAGATCGCGCGCCGGCCGGTAAAAAGTGACTTCGGTGATGGTTTTCATTTAAAAAATTCATCCTTTAGTTTTAAATCTACGTAATTAAAATTTACATATTATTGTAGGGCTTACAAAATACTTTAAAATGGTATAATTGTTTATGAGATTTGATCAGTTTTAAGTAGATAAATCATTAAGTTAAAACTATCCAAATATTGACTACAGTGACGCAAAACCACGATTTTGAGCCAGTTTGTGGTACCTAATAGATGTATCTCTTTTTTTTGTAGTCATGGTAGTATCCAGGAGTATCCAGTAGTATACGTCGGTTGTGCTATGCCCAGTGCCGGATTAACCGATAGGCCGACATGGCAATGTTCTAGGGGGCCAGCGAAAGTCGTTGATGTTGTATACAAAAATGAAAAAATAGCAACTTAGCAAAATTTCAAAATGGAGGCCTTAAATTTATGTTCACCTAGAGCACCTAGATTATAAATCCGGCTCTGACTGCGACAAACGTCTAAACTAATTCAAAATGTATTTATTAGTTGATTCTTATCAGCTAGCATCTTGTATTTTTTGGCGAAAAACATGATCTCAAAGAGTGGAACACTTTATGCATATATATATATATATATATATATATATATATATATATATATATATATATATATATATATATATTATCTTACATAGTTGAAACTGGAAATGAATTGAATTCATTTAATTTTTATGTTATACATCATTGCCCGTCACTCCTATCAGAGTTTGGGCCACCAACTAAAGATCTCCAGTGACTTCTGTCCTGAGCCATTCTCTCCAGCTGCTTCCAAGTAAACCCCATCCTGGTGATGTCCGCTTTAAATTCTCGCCTCCAGGTGTTGCATTATACGTATCAGTGTAAAATCTTTATTAAGGGACCTTTCTTCCCTTGTGGCCTTAAGCAGGTACCTGTATCGCTTAGCCATTAATCCAGGGTTTGTAGTGTGTTTCTTTAATTTTTAACATATACGCTAGGCCTTCATGTGTGCAATTCATTGAGCATAATAACATTTATAGATAAAAAGATCTACTAGAATTATAACACAACAAGTATAAACAAACAAGAAATATAACAAAATATACTTAAATAATTGTGAAATTATATTCATTTATCAGTCAATCATTTTACTTTTACTCTTATTAATTGAGGTTTCATTATTTAATCAATCTACAAATGCAACAACAATTGAATAATTATTTTGTATTTCATTTTACATTAACAAGAGAATTCATCATCTGTAATTATAAACTAAGCTGCTTTCAAACTCAGAGTAAAAGAGAACGTTTCTATGAAGTAATTAATGCACGTTTGAGAACAAACTTTAAAAATTGCAGTAAGTATTGTGATATACTAGCTGTACCCTGCAAAACCTTTTCATAGATTTAGGCCTATATCCCCTTAGGCTTGATCGGTAGGCTAGGTCATTTTTTTTTGTTTCGGGCAGATCCGTTTTTTTCATGATTGTATTTTAAATTGGAATACTCTTTTATTTATTCTTTACTTGCGATTTAACGCAGAACCTAAATCGCTTATATATATATATATATATATATATATATATATATATATATATATATATTTATATTATAGACTAGAATTGGCCACGCATTTGGTCGATCATAGCCACAGTCATGTCTCTTAAATAGTGAAAATACTTTAAAAGAGCCTCAATATAATCAATCTATCAGATATTTTGGTACCTAATATTGTTTGAAAATTAACAAAAAATTAAAAACTGGTTCATTTGAAGTCGCACAAATTAAAAAAATAAACATCAAAAGCCGCATGCGGCCAAAGACGCCTTTTTACTGCCACTAATATAGGCAATACAGTATGTAGGATAATAGATATAATTATTTATTTGGGTATATCAATTAGTATCTGGGAGTGTATAGTTATATTAAGCCTATCGTTGCCAAACAAATATCATAGAGCTGAGTTGGGATCTTCGTTGAGTCAAGCAAGGATCAAACTCAATCCGTATTTATTACATATTTCATGAATTTAGTTTTCTAAATCTTGTCAATATGACCAGTTTTCGGCACTTTAAGTAGTTTGGTACTGTATAGATTACCGGACAGCTGCTTTCATTGAACATCTCTAATCGATAAATGCGTGGGCTACCTTATTTAATTTTTTTTCTCTATAATCGATGATAAGACCTGGGGAATCAAGTAAATTTAAAAAAAAATCATTAAAATTGTTTTTAATGAACACTTTAATTTGGCTTTTACATAGAACACTAAAATATACTTGTTTTAGTAGAACACATGCATCAATACTATAATTTTCTGCTAAGCATCAACAGAATTAGTGTTATTGCCGGAATAGATAACATCATTAATGTTATTGCCGGAATAGATGACATCATTAGTGTTATTTCCGGAGTGGATAACATCATTAGTGTTATTGCCGGAATAGATAACATTATTGGAACAGGTTGTGCAATAAAAACATGATATTTGCCTTCTCAAAAAACTCCATTGTTGAATAAAAAATATCACTTATTGTTCACTTGGCTAATTTAGCAATTTTTTTTTTTCAACAATTATTAACTGTAATTTTTATATTGTTAAAACACTTGATGTGGATTTCAAAAACTGTCGATCTCTTCGGATTGCGTATTGATAATCACTGTCTAGGTAGACTATGGTGTTATTTAAACTGCCAGACTTTCACTTGATTATCTGGGCACTGCTGATCTCTACATAAAAAAAGACAACAAAATCATCACCACTAGTCAGTTGACTAATAAATATTCCCCTTATTACTTGTCCGTTAGACAAAAAAAAAGTTATGTGCTTCATCCTCAAACCATTAAGGGGGTTAAAAAAACAGTCCTCATACAGTAAACACTAAACTTTAATCCGATAATTACTTGTAATAAAAATAAATTGTTGCTTTTTCATATTCTTATTAACAGCGTTTACTGCAGAACAAGTCGTAGATCGTAAGTAAGACTTTAGTAGATAGTATGTAAGAATTTAGTAGATCGTATGTAAGACTTTAGTAGATAGTATGTAAGAATTTAGTAGATCGTACGTAAGACTTTAGTAGATGGTATGTAAGAATTTAGTAGATCGTATGTAAGACTTTGGTAGATGGTATGTACGAATTTAGTAGATCGTATGTAAGACTTTAGTAGATAGTATGTAAGAATTTAGTAGATGGTATGTAAGACTTTAGTAGATAGTATGAAAGAATTTAGTAGATCGTATGTAAGACTTTAGTAGATAGTATGAAAGAATTTAGTAGATCGTATGTAAGACTTTAGTAGATAGTATTTAAGAATTTAGTAGATCGTATGTAAGACTTTAGTAGATGGTATGTACGAATTTAGAAGATCGTACGTAAGACTTAAGTAGATAGTATGTAAGAATTTAGTAGATCGTATGTAAGACTTTAGTAGATCGTATGTAAGACTTTAGAAGATTGTATGTAAGACATATTAGGTTTTTATTAAAACACTTTAAGTGGATTGAAATATAAAAATATGTGCATGTAAAAATATATGAGTATAGTTGATTTTAAAGTTTGTTAAACATTAAACAAACTGTATTTCACGTTTTATCACTATAGCAATATTTCAAATTGATTTACTATTTCGAAATTAAAGATTTTACATTAATTAATAGAATAGTTATCATATTTTCACATCGTCAATATGTCATTCATTCTCACTATTTAAGAATTTCGAAATACTAACTATCTGAATATTTCATATATCCTCAGTATGTCATTGTTTAGAAATTTTCACTTTTTAGCGCATTTTCGAGAAGTCGAATGCGCTATTGTCCCCCGTTTTGTCTGTCTGTCTGTCATCACCCATAATTTTTTTCAAATATAAAAAAAACGTCTTTTAATTATTTTTTTCAGATAGTACACAATGGAATTTATAAACATTTTCAAATCTACAAATATTTACTGAACGCTAACATACGTACTGATACATAACACGAAAATGCGCTAACACGTGAGCCCCGTAACGTGAAAATTCTACAGCAGGGGCCAGGCTTTTTACAGCAGGGGCCAGGCAATAGCAGGGGGGAGGGGGCAGGTAATACATTTTACTAAGTAGAGCAAACAAGCAGAGGGGGGGCCAGACAAAACGCAGGGGGGCGACCAGGCCCCCCTGACCCTCCCCCCCGCACGCTACGTGCCTGTAACACGTCCTGTGTCCAGAATGGAACAGGCTTAAGATTCTGGTTTAATATTTCCAACATTTTCACCATTTCAATATTTCAGAGTACAACAGAGGTCTGACAACAACGAAAATTCCAAGTAAGGGAAATAACTGAATTTAATCGTTACATGTTTTTTTTTGTTCATAGCAATAAAATACAATCTTAATTTAGAGGCATTTCTTTTTACATTCACGAAAGTTTCGCAAATAAAATTAAATAACATTGCTTATTTTTTTTTTTAAATATTTACATTTTTCCCACCATTTTAGAGGTTTTTTTTTTATCTTTAAAAAGTTTACTTATTAAAATCTTGATTTACTTTAATGTGTTTTTTTATCTTTCACGTTCCTAGTGATCATAGGTGGTCAAACAACCACAGCTACGCCAGGTAAGCCACATTAATAATGTTTAACAATAACAACATAACACATCATCTGCCCCGATGGCCCATTATGGCTAAGGGAACTAAAAAAACAAAACAATAACAATGTAGACATTGATATACTTATTATTTTACTCGATTGACATCCTACTACTATTATTCAGACATATACAAGATACTGATTTTAGAATATGAGTGATAAATACGGGAAATACATCATCTTTTAGTCAACTAATTAATGTTTTTGTATATCTTAGTTTTTGGTTAAATTAATACAGTTAGTTCTCTTCAGGTCATAAAGCCTGACCTTAAGGGTTTACATTCATTGTGAAAGAACACGAATACATTTCTAGCAAAACACTCATGGTGCTGTTGTGTACAAGGATCTTACCGGGCCGTTAGTTCAACATCGTCACTACGTCAAGTGTGTCAGCACTCTGACACAAGGACAACACACACTTAAATACATTGTAGCAAAAACACTTCAAATATCAAAATCAGGAAAACAGACAAGGTATTCCCTCCATAATGATGCTCAACTTATTTAATATCAAAATACTAAAGTACTAATTTAACAATAACAACGTCGACAGCCATCTATCGAAAAAAAAACATGCGCCATCCTCGTTCATCACCGTTGCATGCGTTCAACAACCGCACCTTGGGGGTATTCCCATTCTTACTCTGTTACATTTATCTAACACTTCAACTACTGACCGTTATGTCATAAACTAATGCACAACAGTGCTATACATGATGTATGTTGCTACTCTTGACTAACACCGTGTAAAGTCTCGATGACTTCATTACATCAGCATTCGATGTGTAATTTATTCTAGCAATTTTGTTGTTTTGCTCTGGATCAGATAGTGTCATTAGTTGGCATGTCCTGGCCAGCGGCTTAAAAAATGGAAGACCTAATTTGTCAAGATTTTGTAACGGATCAATTAATCTTTCCATTCATCATCTAATTTGGAAAGTTGATGATTTTGGAATTCGAACAATTGTATATGGATTAACTTTGTATTCTGAGGTTTACGGCATTGAACCTGAAGATAACCGCCCACCCAGTGGCAGAAGGTAAAGTGAAACATGGAATGATCGCCACTACCCTAGTTCCTTTCTTACTTACGACAGTGGTCCCAATCCATTTTAACGCAATTGTGTTTAGCAGAATCAATCTAGAATTAGTGTAGCTTAACAGAATCAGTGTAGTCTAGCAGAATCAGTCTAGTTTAACAGAATCAATTCTTTATATAAGACTACAATAAATTGCAGCTAGTTAGAAGAAAAACGATGTATTTATAAATTTCACTTCTTCTCAAATAGTGTACCTTTAAACATACGTATTCTCATGTCAATAAATATATTTTTATTTCATGTAGTTTGTTTAGCTGGAATTCAACGATGTGCCTCGGACTACTTGAAAAATATATCACTTTTCCTAACAAGTATCCCCTGGGTCTGCCGGTAAGTAGTCGTCTATTTAGTTCTAGACCTATCACATTAAATCGATTGTTGACATGGTGGTCCCGGGTGCGATATCCGGTGAGGAATCAAGTAATTCTGTGAGGTGTGTAAACGTATCCACAAAATCTCACGTATTGCCTCGACTGACATTGCACCGTCGGAAATGTTGAAGAAAAGAGAATGGCGCTAAAAACCGGGGCTGCTTTATCATCTAGGTACAGTAGGCACTGTGCCTAGGGCCTACGGACTTTTCAAGCCAGTGAAAAAAAGTACATTCTTGAAAAATATTAAAAAATGAAATCGGGGAGGGCCTACGACTTGAAAGTGCCTAGGGACTACGATATACCTTTAAACGGCCCTGCTAAAATCTGTCCTATTAGTTGTTTATAGAGCCTAAGAAATAAACATATCAGCCTGAAAGGGACTTAACAGATCAATAATTGTAAAATCAAATACCACAAGATAACTTCGAATCTATAAAAAATCTGAACGAAATGGAAATTAGATATTATTTGTATATTAAAATGAAGTAGATTTTTAATTATTATTATTAATTAAACACTACCTAAATGAAATTATATAAGTGCCTGGATAATTATGTAGCAATGTGAATAGTAAAAAAAAAGTAAAACTTAAAAATAATGGTCTTTAAGCTAACTTTGTTAAATACTAATCTGTCTACTCTCAGCCTATATGCTTACATCATTCTGCATGCCTCTTTTAATCAACACATATATTTACATTTGCATGAGACTTTTTGAAGTTTTATTTAGAATATTGAAGAAATTTATTCAACTGCCAATGTTTATTTTCTACAACCATTGTATCTTTATTTTTCTAAAAAAAAAAGTATGTAGGCCTAAACTTAGGAAACAAAAATATATGATTTTTTTTTTAAATGTATTATCTTTTTCAAGCCAATTATGTTTTTTTTTTCTTCTAGGTTAACCCTGCAAAACCTTTGTAAAAACATTTATGTAGCTTTGGAAATTAATTGTTGAACATTCAAACTATTTATTTTTTAAAATGAAGTTGTTATTTTGACAACGTTGTAAATCACGAACGCAATATATCAACTACATATTGCAGAAATTATAATCTATTAAAATTAGTTCTTATTTTTCTTTTTTACAAATTATACCGATTTCATTTCTATTGCAGTAAAAAAAATGTAAAAAAAATGAGAAAGTAAAATGTTTTATTGATATAACAAATTAAGAGATAAAAGTCATTACAAACGGAACTAGTGTGTTTTGCAATGATAATAAAATACTGACGAATTAGTAATTTGCAAACTAAAGTAAAAAGAAATATTTACGATACTGTTTGTTAAAACAAAATACTGAAGAACTTTTAGTCTTCATACGGTGGATAGGTTTATTTTTAAACAAATACTGACAATATGTAAGATAGCACTCAGACTTTTTAGTTACCTCCCGTGGTTTAAAATAAAAAGAAAACTGAATTAAAGAAATAATTTAACCAAACCTATAGATTAATTATTATTTTTAAATATTATAAATGAGATGTCGATATAAAATGTATATATTGACATAGGCTTACTAAGTAATTTTCTGAAATATTTTGTGTACATTTTTAGCCAATTGGTGAAGAACTTTCGGAATTAGAATTAATAACGTGAATCATGTTTACATTATTGTTTATATAGAAGATATAATCATGTGCGTAATACTCTTTATTTATTGCCATTGTTTTTCTTTCGTAGACATTGTTCTATCACATACATGCACATTTTTCTTATGATGCTGAATTGATGTGGATATATGGCTATATAGCTATTTCTCTCTTTCTCATTCTCTCTCTCTCTCTCTCTCTCTCTCTCTCTCTTCCCTCTCTCTCTATATATATATATTTACAAATATAAGGTATATAAGGTTTAATGTAACAATTAATAACTATAATTTTTTTTATTTATTTTATGCAGCCATACAAAAATCTACGCTGGCTGTGTCTTACGACAAACAGGCTGTAACTTTACTGTTAGTGATAAAAGAGCATTGTTAATACATATTCAACAGGAATTAAGCAAAAGCTCCCTACAATGCTGTAAGTATACTTCTATTTCCTATCATTTTGCAGTAAATTATTGAAAGTTTTTTTTTTTAATGTAGACCTTGGGAAAAATTGGAATATACTCGCATGCATGTATACCTATATAAAGTGAAAGACAGAGAGAGAGAGAGAGAGAGAGAGAGAGAGAGAGAAATCATTGTATATAGTAACTTAAGATAGACGGCTGTGTCGATACATACAGGTAGATAGGGGCCTATTTGTGACAAACAGTTATGTCATTAAGCTGCTTTTTGTTTGAATTCATTACAATATTTATCGTAAAGAAGTATATTTCTTTTACAATTCATGTATTAATTAAACGTTTCCATTTTTATAACTAAAATAAATTAAGTTTAAAATATGTACAATGTACACTATCTTTAAGCCTACTTCTAACCATTTTTCTAACCGCTTTCTTAACTCGAGACTTCTTTTTTAAGTAATTTCTAGAGGAACAGTTTCTAATCAATTTTTGAGGCACTTTTTTTGCAATCGTGTTCTTGCTCCATGAAAATTCATGATTGAATAGTGAATTTAGCCATTATTCTTTTTTTTTTTTAATTCAAGTCAAAAAATTTCTTACAACTAATTAAGGGATATAAACGTGTTTAACTATGACGAAATGCACTAATAAATGGGCTATTTCCCTTCAATTAATAACAACACATGTTTCAAGTCGAGATCTGTGATTGCACGTGTTTACCGTGTGATGGTAGATCAAAGCAGCGGCACATGCGCGTGTATTGCAAATATATAAATATATAATAGAAAACGGTTTGTTTTAAAAACTCTGTTTTTATTGTGTCTTGTTTAAAGTATGTACGGTAGGGTGATAACAAAAAAAATATTTTTATGAAGCCACTTGCAATCGATGAATTTTTATGTGTAATTTAAGAATATAAATCGCATTTTGGATTTTTTTTTTTAAAGTTCCCCCCACCTCCCCCTTTTTCGGAAGAAAAAATGAACAATTTTTTTTTTTTTCAAAAAAAGGAAATTTTTTTAGCTTAATTCAAAGAGTAATAATAATAACTAACCAACTTTTATTAACAAATACGATACAGATAAATTAGTAATATGTACAGAATGTACAAAAAATGTTTAAAACATATTTTTTCCTATGAACTTCAGATTAAAAAATTCCAATTTTCTCGATTTTGCATGAAGTTCCTCCATCAGTTTCACAGCACGTTCAGCAATTCGGTTAGATCTGGGAATGTCAATTAATGACTTCTCGACTGACCAATGGGTCTTTAAACACTTAATTGCCTTCTTGCATTTTATCCTGATAAGAGAGGTAAACAGTTCATTGAAAGGTGCTTCATTGTAGTGTTGCGAATGAAATTAAGAATTTGCCCATTCATAGCAGATGAAGTTGCAGGCAGGAGTGAGGTTGCTGGGCTACTCTGGTATCAGAAATAATGCTATAATAGTATATATCGCAAGTGAGTTCCATCTTGCCTGGTGTAAATATGGTAGTTTCTTCCAGCTGATGCGAGGCTAACGTAAAGTTATTTTGTAATGACAATATGCCTGACATAATTCATACAAGAAATTGAAATCATCTCGCCATCCAGGGTTCTCGCCTGTGCTAACATCATCTGTCGCAACGAGGCGGTAAAATCAGCCTGAAGAGTGACATAGTTTTGCGTTTATTTTTCAATGAAGGAATAGTTCAATTCTGGTTTTCTCGTTGGCTCTTGAATAAGAAAACTCATGACATGTTTCAGAAGGAGGTCGAGTACATGGTGCTGACAGTCAATATATTGTGGCTTCTGAAAGCCCTGAAGGACGGAAAATTAAAACCAAAATTGTTCAAAAACTTCAAAGCAAAGAACTCTATTGTCTCCAGTTTGATGGTAAAAGAGTGCTAGGGGAAGAGTATCAAGTAGTTCTGCTCAAAAATATGACAACCGAAATCAAACTATGTATTCTTAAATGTGAGAGTGGTTCTGCCGCGGCCATTCAAAGAAACTACAACAGCTAATTGATGAATATGATACTTGAGAAAATATTTGCATAATAATATGCGACACGACCGCAATAAATACTGCACGGGACTGTAAAGCCCATACATGATGATGTCTTGAGCAAGGGCTTTCCTTCTGAAACATGTCATGAGTTTTCTTACTACACACCATGAACTGGAAGATGTTAAATGATTTGTTCAGATGGCAGGGTGGTGCTTTAGTTTCGAAAATTCATGCTACAGCTGAACCTGCATGCAGTGTTCAGCAACCGGCCAGTCCCAGTCACCTACATGAGACTTTTTTTTTTTTGGTGCCATTGCACTTTCGGCTATGGTGGGGAATAGAGTAACGCGCTATCAAAACTTTCCCATTAGGGACTTGAAGGATCTAATAGATTAATATCTTATCTTTTCACGGACTTGTCAGCGAAAAAAAAAGATTAATTTGTTTGGTTGGACATAAAGCGAGTAATGAAACATCTTAATTATGATCTTGTCCTTTCTCACTATTACCAAGGATCTGTATCATTTGATTTAAGGGGTTGAAACCTTTAATCTTTAAACGCGCCTTGTAAATTATGCTGGTAAATGCTGTTGACATTATTCTATTAGGTCGTTGCAGAAGTTAATGTATGCCAGAAATATAGGCAGGGTTTTACCTAAACATAGTCATATTTGTTTACATATTTTTTTTTACTAAATATAAGTCTGGGCTTCAAATGAATGACGTTGTTAATATCTCTTGTAAAGTATAACTTCACATGAACTTTACATGTAAAATGCAATAAAAGAATATTATTTCTATGTAACAAAAATTATACTGTATTTAGTTGTATTTAAATTTTAAACGCTTTTAATTAAATGAGGGGGATATTAATTATGCTTGTATAATATGCTTTTGTTTCATTTTTTCCAATAGCTACGTAGTCTCTACCTTTGGTCCTAATGTTACCCAATCAGTTGGGTTCTTTTTTAAATGAGTTTTTATATTTTGAAAATCTAAACAGATTTTTATGCTAGTTTTATTTGAAAGCTGTTGAAGATAATTTATTATCTTGTATCTTATTTTCCTATAGTATCTACTAACTATCTATGTTTATGTTTATCTATTTATAAATGTCTTTAAATATCTTTCTTTTTGTCTATATTTATGTCTGTCTCGCAATTTACCTAACATCAGTCTATTTTACTCTACTGGTGTTTTTCTATCCATCGGAGCTTTACATCTAATGTAATAAACTGAATGAAAAAATGCCCAATTTGAGAAGTTTATTTAGTTTTTTTTATACATATATTTATATGTTTACATTTATTGAAGTAAAACGACGTGTTTTTTTTTTCTACAGCATTTACAGTTGATCAACTTTTAGCTGGTAATTTAATTAGAAATAAAATAATTGAATAGCTATAAGTGAAACAAAATAAATTGGATAATAACGCGAGTGTTTTGCTTTTTCAATAAAAACTATTCTTTGATGCCAATTGTAAAAAAAAATTCTTATACTGAACTTACTCTCATTTCCATTTCAGAACTCGGTGTATAATAATTGGATGAGAATTGCTCCATTATTGGGTGCAACCAGCCTGATGCCAAAACTATATATTTTTCTATTACCATTATGAAATGTGTTGAATATTTAGATTTAATTGATCAAGTATCGATAATTCACATACGTTAAATAATACTTTGATTAAAAACATACCATTGTTATGACTTCTTTTTTTTTCTTAATTTTAAAAAGAGAAGAGACAGAGAGTAAACGATAATAAGCTAATAAAATGTGTGTGTGTGAAGTCCCTCAAAGCATGTAGTGTTTATCTCGTTGTTCATATAAACCATTAATACGGCGGTTTCAAGATGCCCTTCTTTCATTCCCATCATATCCGATTGTGCACCACACGAGACATTCTGGGCCAATTAGCAAAACACACACCCTACTGGTCTTTTCAATCTGGGATAAATTCCTTTTATTTATTTTGGGCCATGCTGGCAGATGTGGCGGGAACACTCACCCTTGATTTATAAAGGCTTGGCAGATAGGCAGAACAGCGCAAGTGGAATGAAAGAATTAACGTAAAACATGTAACAGGCAAGTGGAATGAAAGAATTAACGTAAAACATATAACAGGCAAGTGGAATGAAATAATTAACGTAAAACATGTAACAGCGCAAGTGGAATGAAAGAATTAACGTAAAACATGTAACAGGCAAGTGGAATGAAAGAATTAACGTAAAACATGTAACAGGCAAGTGGAATGAAAGAATTAACGTAAAACATGTAACAGCGCAAGTGGAATGAAAGAATTAATGTAAAACATGTAACAGGCAAGTGGAATGAAAGAATTAACGTAAAACAGTTTTGGAAGAAGATATTGCACTAATTCACGAGCCAGGATCAGAGTTTGTTGGACACATTTCACCTCCCGGTGCTGCTACAGCTTATGTCAAAAGTATGTTTGAGTTTTTGTCAAAAGCACAATCATCACGGACACGTTATTGGTTATTGGTTGCGATGGTACATCAAGCGATACATGTTTCAAAGGTGGCGTGATATGGCTTAGAGAAGAAGAAATGAATACGCCTGTTCAATGGCTAGTATTTCCATTGCATGTGAATGAATTGCCACTTTGGCATTTAATCATACACCTCGAGGGTGCAACAACTGGCCCTCGCAGATTTTTAGGTTTTATGGGAGCTGCAGTTTAAAGTTGTGAAGCTCTCCCACCTGTTTCTTTCAAGAGGATAGATGCTGACTTCTCGGAATTTGTTTGTGATGATTTAAGCACAGATCAAGCATATCTTCTGGAAATGTTTCAAATAAGAGGCAACTGTTCCAATTATCTTGCTCGCCGCGATCCTGGCAAATTATATTATGCACGCTGGTTAACAACGGCGAACATAATAGTTCGTTTGTATATTGCAACAATGTATTCGTCATTTGAGCTACAAGAACTTGCAATTTATATTGTTAGGGTGCATGGTCATGTTTGATTGGACATTGAAACAGAACCGTCGTGCAAAGATGGTGCCAGGCACTTGTGGAAGACCATCTTCCTGTCACGTTCTTGTCTCCTACCTTAAGAAAAATAGTCGATCCTGTTATTCAACGCAACGGTTACTTTGTTCACCCTGATAATTAGCTGATAGCTATGAAAAACAAACTGATGATCGTCCAAAAAATTAAAAATTTGGACTTCGAAGTGTGATGAAATCAATACAGCAGCATTTTCGTAAAATTAGAACATTTCAGTAGGGTTGTTAACAATACTAAAAAAAAATATTGGCAATATCAATACCAATACAATTTTAAAATCAGTATTGCAATACCAATACCAATACAATTTTAAAACCAGTATTGCAATACCAATACCAATATTTATGTATTATTGCCAATACCAATACCAATATTTGGGTCATTCGTCGAATAAAATGCAAAAACGCAATTCATAGCTATATATCACTTACATCGATAAACGATAACAACATTTATGGCTAATTTAGATGATTTATTTTTAACCAAATTTTGTTCAATAGTTAACACTTGCCTCAAAGCATCCAAAAGTCTTTGACAACATAATAAACTACTATTAAATAAGTCGGCATACCTTAGCGTCCTTTAGCAACAAGATTTTGAATATGTATGCTGTACACATATTGTGAATGAATGGATGGGTGAATGAATGGATGAATGAAGCAAATGAATGTCATAGAAAAGCAAATGATAGATAAACAGTTAAACATCACACTATAGTAAAAGCAGTCAGACAGAGTCAATGGATTGCATTACATCTGGAAAACTAACGATGAACAATGAATTCCAGTAGAGTTCACAGGGTAACGCCACCTAACTGGCAGTTACCACTAAGCCAGGCGAAGAAAAGTAACCATTTCAAAATGCGCACTGCTCAGTTGTGAACAAAGAGGGGAAAATATTCGGCCTCCTAAAAGGCCCGTAGCTTGCGGGGGGGGGCGGGGCCCCCTGCGTTTTATCTGGCCCCCCTGCTTATTTGTTCTACTTAGTAAAATGTATTACCTGGCCCCCCTGCTATTGCCTGGCCCCTGCTGTAGAATTTTCACGCTTGCAGGAAGTCCTGTATTCAGGTCTATGTATAATTTACGGATATGTGGATAGACATCCAATGATGCAATATTGTCTGAAGTGTCTGCCAAGTAATTATTAATTTCTTGATTCACATCAGGTGAATCATTCAAACGATGTTGTCTGGCTGACAATCCAGCGAAGAAGTCTGGCTGATTATCTGTACCATCAGCAGACGTTGCTTTCTGGTCATCAGTCATAGCAACCAATAGTGATTGTGAAACGCGTAAATTCAGTATTTCAATAAGATGCGAACCCTGCAAATCATCATACATCCAGTCCAACTTGAATTTGGGATGTACAACGGATGCCAGCTGAGCATCAATGCTGTCAAACATGTTTGCAAATCTTCTATCAATGGCATTCAAAAGACATGAAGCTAATTGAGAACAAACTACGAGCGGATCATTCTTTCCTTGATCAAGAAACACTTTTAACTGAGCCTACAAGTGTTGGTAAAATGGAAACCAAGTCCAATGTCTTTTTTTAGTTTCACCCTGCAAAATATCTAGTCCACAGCAAACATGCTTCATAACAGCAACATACTCTTTAACAAATGTTTTCTGTACAGGCTGTAGTCTTTTGATATCAAGTTCATCACAAAGTTTGTCAAACTTAACTTCCATGTCACTTACACAGAGAATGTTGTAAACTCTGGTGACAGCATCATACATTGAATTCCACCGGGTTTCACCAGGTGTTACCAAAAGCATACCAAATGAACTGCCTGACGATACTTTGCAAATAACAATAAACACTCAAGAAAATTATTTAATGCAACCGGAAAAAAGCTTGGAAAGAATAGCAAATTCCATAGAAATCAATTTACTTAGAGTACTCACTGGTCAATGCTCATTGCCACAGATATCATATATGATTTCTATTATGATTCATTGCTCAGTCTCATTCAAAAATTGCTTAGCAATGTCACTCGCAAGATGGCGACATCAAAGAAAAATGTATTATTTTCAGCTTTATTCACAACCAATGTTGTAGAGAACTTATTAAGTATTGCTTTTAGTATTGGTTAAAAATCAATACCAATATCAAAAATAATTATTGGCAATACCAATACCAATATCAAATTTCAAGAAGTATTGCAATATCGTACCAATACTTAAAAAAGTATTGGCAATACTACCAATACCAATACAATATTGTAATATTAACAACCCAGCATTTCAGATTCCACAACTGAACTTCAACGCAGGTGTCTGCATTGAAATGATTGATTGGCAGAATGTCCAATTGACTCAACCCCCTATTCTTTCATCATATACTGATATAGAAGTCCAGAAGTTAATTTAAGATTGAGATCACACTTCACTAGATTTCCCTCGATGATTTTCATGCCGCACACAAGCAGTTGAACGGTGTGGAAAATAGGTCACTAAATCATCAATAGCTGCGTGTGATCAGCATGCCAGAGATGGCTACATTTGCTAAAAAAATAGAATGCAGAAAAATATGCTATTTGTTAATACAAAGAATGAATATAACATGTGACTTATTGTAAATTTTAAATTGTCAATTCATAAACATAATTAAGTTCAGCAGTTCATATTTGCACATTAACACTACAAATATCACTAGTAAGATGTTTATGTGTATCCTTTAAAATACGAAGATCTTTGGGGATTGGTAAATGTTACACATCATAAAATCTATTACAATAAAAACGATTTCGTTTGAATTTTTCCCACTCCACCATATCATCCATGGCATACATTCCCCCAGATTAAACGCATCCAGATTCATGTTTATATCAGATCACAAGCTGCAAGATTTTCCTTTATTTTTTGCACAGTTCAATCCAAAGGAGTTTAAAAAGACTGTCATTACATAACTGAACCGGTACCGATGCATGAACAGTTGCATGCCCTGTATGGATAACTTAATAAACTCATTATTGTCAAACGTTGCTAGAAGTCAACCTACTTTGTTTTTCGCACGCATAAGCAAAAGTAGATCAGCAACCTCATATAAACCGAAACATCCTGTTTACCTTATGCTTTGATATCCGATTTCTGTGTGAATTACCTCATACATTTTTTATAGTTCATGTCCTGTACAGAAATTGGTCAAATATTTTTTTTTGCATTCAATTGATTTTATTTTTAAGTAAAAGCTGTATTATAAGTATTTCTTTTTAAAAGACATTGAATTTTCGTCCACAGGTCTCTATATGTTAAGACATCTGATCAATTGTTAATCAGATAAATGCTCTAAACCGTCGTTCAAGATGTACGAACTTAAAACTCAAAAGGGGCCGTCCATAAAGTACGTCACGCTATTTTTGACGATTTTTGACCCCCCCCCCTCCCCCCTGTCACAAAGTGTCACAAATCTCAGGACCCCCCCCCCCTAAAGTACGTCACACTTTCGAATTTTTTTTTTAAATTACCAACTAATTAAAATTTAATCGAAAAATTAAATCGCACTTCACTATTAAACTGCCTTAAAATATAAATATTAAAAGAACTATCAGTTTATTAAATGACTTTAATAGTAGAATAACTAATTGTCAACAGTTGTGTCAGTTATTGTTTGAAACAGTAACTCAATCCATTGAATTTGAAAAAAAAAATTGCAAAAATTAGACTTGACAATTTATTTCAATTTATTTTATACATCATTTCTCTGCTAACTATTCATTTACAATGGGTGAGGTCAACTTTGAGATAATCTTCCGATTATGCATTCTATTGACACAGGATAAGAAGAAGATTAGCGAAACTTGACCTCAACCAGTGATTAAATAATAAAAATGGAAACAAAACAATGCGACTAAAAAAGGACTAGATTGACAAATTATGTGAGCAGCTCTGGTGCTATATTGAATATGTTTATAGTGGGCCTGTGAATTATGTTGTATTTAAAAAAATATTCACTAGACATCATCCATCCATGGTGAAGTGTTCATCCATAGTTACAACTGACATAAATATTTCCCCATCATCGTTTCCTGGAAGGATAGTTGCAGACAGATCAACTTCATCCTCATCTAGCCACTCAACATCCTCTGAATGTGCATTTTCCATTCTGCCAATAATTGCCATGAATTCTCTTTGCATTCTAGCAGCGATTCTCAAAGGACCGATGCATTTTATCTGAGTTGATTCTGGAAAATTTGGGATTGGCACATTCTCCTAGAGGACGGGTGATCGAGTGGTGTAGATCGCTTGGCTGTCGACCGGAGGGTCCCGGGTTCGAATCTCAATGAGAACCTTAGGACTTTTTCAGGTCCTGGTGAAAGTCCCCAAGTCCACCCAGCTTTAAATGGATCTGACTTTATGTTGGGGGAGTAAAGGCGGCTGGGCACAATCCCTTCATATGTCTAGGTTATAGAAACAGATAAATTCTACACTTCATCTGCCCCGATGGCCCTTTAGGGCTTAGGGAACTTTACTTGTTTACATTCTCCTGCGTCCAGTGGCGCAACCAGAAATAATTGCTGGCGGGGGCTCACATATTGAAAAAAGTCAGTTTGACAGTCTTTTTAGTAACTTTATATAGTAAAATATGTATGGATTATTTGGTCGGGGGGGGGTACCATCCCTTCCTTTCCCTGAGCCCCCCTCCACATTCCCACCATCCATTTCTTTTTCCACAAACCCCCTCCCTACCTCTTCCATCCACAGTTAAATAGGTGAAGGACATAAGCTTTTCACTCTTATAGTGTTACCATGTAGTATAGTTATATAGGTGGTAGTTTTATTCACAAATATTGACAATAATGAACTGTTGCCATGGCCAATGGGATATGGCGTCTGATTCATGATCGTCTGAAACAACTTCATAAAACCAGTTTTTTTTTTGTTTTTTTTTTAATGTATATTTACACTATACCAACAAAAAGAATAAAATTTTGGAGTGGCATACAAAATAGAATGTACATCTACTGTACGGACTCTGTTTTAGTACTACAGAGCTATCAAAAGAAAAATAAGTTAATATTTATGGGTTTGAACATGTGGAGTCAAACCGTGTTGCGCCACTGCCGCCTGCGCCCGAGCTCTGTGTTATCCTGCATGTTTCTTCATAATTGTTTGTGAAGCAAAGTATAAGTAACACACTTTGCAAAGTCGATCATGTATGGTGGTCTGCAAAGATGAACAATAAAGATCATATGGTTGCACTTTAAAAACTCCAATTGATCTTGGCATAATGCCATCAAATTTTAGAGTTTGTGCCACAAACAATGAAGGAAATTTATGAGCATCTGCATCTGCTCTTTTTGAAGCTCTGAGTCCATCAGTTGTTTGATTGATTGGGATTGGATTTGGAGGAAGAAATAATCTCGAAGGTAAAATGTTGAATGTAAAATGTCGTAACATTTTATGTCCTGACATTTCACAATTTGTGTCAAACCATTCCTTATCCTTCGACATCAGTCCTGCTGCATCCAATTCAGATTTCTCAGAGTTGATATATTCTGCAACTGTTGAAAATCGGTCAACAATTACATGCGACCAGATTTCAGCTAAAGTTCCACCTGCAAACTTGAAGTTTGTTCTTTCAAAATCCTCATTTATTCTTCTGCCCTGCGAATCAAAGTGATTGCCATAATGTTCATTTGACAATATGACACCAGACAGTTCTCTGCTAAATGGAGCCATTCGACGTTCCACGCGATTATAAGCACTTCTTCCTGGTGCACTGGTTGCAAGGAATAAGACATCAAGATTATTTTAACAAAGTGATGGATTGCAATTTCAATTACTTTTTTGTATTATAATACAAATTCCTAATTTCTTGATCAGTGATATAATTATGCAGCAGACAACAAAGAAATAATAACACTTCCAGTAAGGCTACACATAAAATAAGGCTTCTCAACAGTATATTAGCGCTCCTAACTAGCATGAGGAATTGTGAACAACACATTGAAAAGGTATGCATTTCATGTTATTTTGACATAAAACTAATTCAAGTATTTCACAAAATTTTTGAAAATTATTTTTAAAACTATTAAGTTTTAGTAAAAAAAAAATATAAAAATTAAATTAGAAATAAGATAAAAAATATATAAAAAATGTGACGTCACACTTGGCCTGACCCCCCCCTCCCACCCTGTCACAAACTGTCACACTTTCTTATACCCCCTCCCCCCCCCTTGGAGCGTGACGTACTTTATGGACGGCCCCTAAGATTGCTAGCAAACAAAAAAATAAAAAAAAAATACTTCAATTCGTCTTTACACAAAATATTGGAATCGTAATAAATTTACAGATTTTATTATTTATACATTCATTATTCAGTTTATGCCGTTCGAGCCAATATACTTTCAGATTAAAAATAAAAACGAAGATTAACAGTCTTGTGATTCCAATAAAATCCATAGCTATTCACCATGTGTATTTATCACTACATTTTTCAAATAATTAATTGTATATATTAATGGAGAAAGCATTAAACTAGGACTAGGGTGGGCAAACTTTTTCTACAGAGGGTCACATTAAAATCTAGATTGTTATCGGCGGGCCACATGTATATTTTGTCAACTTTAGTAACAATTTATAACTTATAAGATAATAATCATGGGTTTGTGGTTTTATTTTACATTCACACTATATTAAACAAACACAATACCTTTTAAAGTACGAACTAAATCAAATCAGTGCTAATTTCGTAATAAGATGTTCCTATTCATATATTTTTTAACAAACGTTTTTTGTTACCTGTCATAACATTTATGAAGACGATGCAACTTAATTTACATACCAACTGAACACAAAGTACAATTCTAAATAATGACAAGTATGTAACTGTTCACAATTTCGGATAATGTTCTTGAACTGTAGAACTAGTTTACTGGTTGTGATTCGCATGACTGAATTTAAATTGAAGTCAGTCAACATCGATCTGTTCTTAGACTTGTTTATTTTCATACAAGAAAACGTTTGCTCACGAATGTATGTGAACACAGATAGTGACAAAAGTTTGGCAGCGAAGTTTTTTAGGTTTGAAAATGCCGCTGCTGGCAAACATCAATAAAACTCCAGAAGAATAACTCACTTGAACTTCTCCTTCACGTCACAATTTGCTTGTAGATCAAACAGCTTTAACTGTATATCCTTTGGGCTAAATCAGCTTCTGCACTAAATTGCGAACGTGTGATATTGAAGAGTGGTTCCAGGCTCTTGAAGTCTTGGAACCTCCTTTCAAATTCCACAACCAAGGCATCCAACTGAGGCTTGTACTTGTTAGCCATTTCAGCAGAAATGGTTGTCTGTTTCAGCAAAGGGAAATGGCAAAACATGTTTCCTCCTTCTTGCCTGAAGAACAGAGAGTTTTGCCTGAAATGATGTAACATGCACATACATTTCATGTGCAAACAAGCTATTGTCCTGAAGTTTGACATTTAGTTCATTCAACTTATCCATAATGTCAAAGGCAACATGAAGTTTGACTTCCACTCTTCATCAACAATGTTAGTAACAAAGTCACAAACAAAACTCTTTATCTCCAGGAACATTACTATTTATTCCTTGAGATCCCACACTAGCCAGCGGACACTGCTGTGGTAGATAATATCAGAATGTTAAGTGTCCGAATCAGTAAGCAGTGCCTGGAACTGTCTGTGATTAAGTGCCCTTGCTCTGATGAGGTTTATTACACTAACAACTGGGTCAATAACATGCTTGATATTCAACGCAGCTTTACACAGACTATCCTAATGGATGACACAGTGGAAAGGTAAAAGCTATTGTCTGGAGATTCTTCTTTAGTTTTATCATTCATCAACTTCACCAGACCTACGCTTTTCCTTCTAAAGCACGCGCTCCATCGGTTGTTACACTAGCCTTTTTGTTCCACACCAACCCACTTCTTTCCTGTTATATCCTGAACTATATATGCTCAGACTCATACATCTGCGCACGTATTTTCCGTTTTATGTTTACCTGACTCTGAAACTAGTCAATACCAATACTTAATACCTGTCTGGAAAAGACGATATAAGGGGAAGCGTTAATAAGAGACTTCACTAGCTGCAAGTAACTGATAGACGAACTCGATGTAAAGTCTACCTGTTGAACAACAATAATATGGTAACTATGTGTGCTAACACCATGCTGGCTGTACTTTTGACAGTAACTGTTGTCACCATTCATTCAGCTGCAGGAGGTAAAAGTACCTAGGCCTAGATATAGTTGTAACACGATTGTAGTAAAATTTAAGACGTGTATCATGTTTAGACACATCTATGCTTCATATTTTTATTCAAATCTAATAGAGGGAAAAAAAAACAAATATTATTTATAGAATTAATGTAAACATTGTATCGTTGATTTAGAAGAGCTAAAAAAAAATCGAACTTAATATTTATTATTAATTTCTTAGTGTTTAGTTAAACTGATAAACTTTATGTAATGCTTTTTTTAAAGAACTCATGATTAGATAGAAAATATTGGACAACGGTATATGATTCAAAACATATATATATACGAAAATAAAAGTAAAAAAAAATGGTAGATGTCTGAGAATTTAAAATTTTATGAATTATTTTTTCCTTATTTTTATTTTTATATTGGCAATACTCAGCAAATCAACTTAATAAATGTCTAGGCATAACAGGATTATTTTATTGTCTATGTATCTAATTTGATTTGTTTCAAATATGAATTAAAATTAAAAACATAATCTTAACTTGTTTTTCTTTCTCTTCTTGGTATTTCATGATACTTGTAGACTGCTCAACAGGAATACAACAATGCACCACAAAATACTTTACAGATGTGTCAGAAAATATACTGGATAAAGACTTGCTTTGTCAGTGAGTACTATGACTATCGCACAATGATTTTATGTGGTCAGTCATTAATTGTTGTAAGTGCGAGAGGCTTATCTGTATAGCCTTAAATCCAATTGTGGAACAGTGAATACTAAGCTTATCATAACATAGTGTCTCTTAAATTACAAGGACGATTAACCTTGATACGTAATTCCAGCCTAAATAGGTCTGCTCACATTTTCGCAGAAATGCATCGCTTAAAAATACAAAAGCAATTTCTCTATTAAAAAAAGAATGGGTTGTACACTTAATTTGTGACAGTCTTGAAAATGTATAAACACGGTAGTAATCGTCAATTATAAACACAGTAGTATACGTCACTTATAAACACGGTAGTAATCGTCAATTATAAACACACCAGTAATCGTCTATTATAAACACAGTAGTGGGCTAATTGCCCCTTATAAACATGCTAGTAATCGTCAATAATATACACGTCAGTAATCGTCACTTGTAAAAACAGTAGTTATTGTCCCTTATAAACACGTTATTTATGTGACAAACGTATAGACTAGTTCAAAGTGTACATATGCCTTGCTTCCCATCAGCCAGCATCTTGCACTTTTTTGGCGGGAAAAACATAACTGTACATGACATAACGCTTTATACATATTTTGTTCTTTATTTTATTAAACTGAATATAAATTAAATGAATTCAATATTTATATAATAATTTTGTCTGCGAAAGGAACTTTAAATGGTGTCATTTCTTCCCTTGGTGTCCTAAATACTTGTTATATTGGTTATTACTTAATCCAGGGCTGGTAGTGACCTAAATACTTGTTATATTGGTTATTACTTAATCCAGGGCTGGTAGTGACCTAAATACTTGTTATATTGGTTATTACTTAATCCAGGGCTGGTAGTTCCCTTTGTTTCATTCCTAACATAGCCCTGAGTGCAATATAGTAAAGTTGCTTAAAACCCCAAAGGGCTCATCGGTGCAGATGAAGTTTATAATTCATATGTTTCATAAACCTCGGCATATGAAGTGATCGTGTGATTTGCACAACGCCCAGCCGCCTTTACTCCACAAACCTAAAGTCAGGTACCCATTTAAAGCTGGGTAGACTTAGTGACTTTCACCAGGACCTAGAAAAATCCCAAGGTTCTCACTGAGATTCAAATCCGGTCGACAGTCAGTCAAGCGTTCTACACCGTCCTCCAATGTAGGAACCACAAAAAACATTTGTTTGTAAAAAAAATATAAAGTATTACTATTTGAAAACAGTTAGGCCAAAGCTACAAAAATATTGCTAAATATATACATATATATATATATATATATATATATATATATATATATATATAAGTGATTTGGGCTCTGCGTTAAATCGAAAGTAAAGAATTAATATATCCGTACTGCAGTTTAAAATATAATCATGAACAAAATCCGATTTGTCCTAAACAAAAAATAACCTAGCCTACCGATCGAGCCTAATGTGATATAACTCTATGCAAAGGTTTTGCAGGGTACAACTAGTACTTATATAAATGTAAAAATATACTTTTTTTATTTTTGCAAATCCATAGCAGTCTTTTAATGGATATTGTTATAACTCTTTAAATTCTGTTTATAAAATCAAAACAACACACAGGCGTGGATTCCAAGAGTATTTACTAATATCTATAAAAACGACAACAGCGGCAACATGGCCACTCTCTTGCCGGCTTCTTACGTCACTGTCTCTACTGCGTCATCGCGTTCACTCTGTAGACTGTACGGTGCGCATCGACGGGGTCGTAACAATATATTTATTTTTTTTTTTTTAGATCTACAAGAGTATACATTATTTGTATCAACAATCTAAGCTGCTTCCAAAGTCAAACTGAAAAAGAACTCTTCTATATTGACATCAATGCACGTTTGAGAACAAACTTTCAACATTGCAGTAAGTAATGTAGTAAATCAACTAGGATTAGCCATAGTCACAGGCCCGTAGCTAGATCAAAGTCAGCAGGGGGGCACCAATACCCAGCAAGGGGGCATCTTTACTTTTTCTTTTTTTTTCCTCTTTTCTTCTTTTTTCAGCGGGGGGCACTCCACACCTAGCGAGGGGGGGACGGCCCCCCCAGTGCCCCCCCCCTTGGCTACGAGGCTGCATAGTCATGTTACTTAAATAGTAAACAAAAATACTTTAAAGAGCCTCTTTGTGGTTAATGTACAAAACATTTTGTGAGCAAACGTTATTAGCTGACACGTTAGGAGTAGCACATAAAAAAGTGAAATAAAAAAAATCGACGAGCAGTATGTTTACTTTTCTCAATAAAGACAATACAATGTGTATAATAAACTCAGCTAGTAGTTTTGTACCAAACAAACCACCAGACTGCTACTTTGATCCAGCTTCCATACTCTAATACATTCGTGAACAACTCTGACTTAAAACTGAATACTGTTGTTTGAAACTTTGTTAAATCAATAACTAGTACATAATATAGAAATTATATTATTTTCATCTTACATTAATTCAGAAATTTGATTTATTCTGTCATATAGTAAATTCTGTTTTTCTCTAATCTATGAAAAGACCGATGGAGTCCTGTTATTCTCTAATCTATGATAAGACCGATGGTGTCCAGTTATTCTCTAATCTATGATAAGACCGATGGTGTCCAGTTATTCTCTAATCTATGATAAGACCGATGGAGTCCAGTTATTCTCTAATCTATGATAAGACCGATGGTGTCCAGTTATTCTCTAATCTATGATAAGACCGATGGAGTCCAGTTATTCTCTAATCTATGATAAGACCGATGGAGTCAAGTTATTCTCAAAATCATTAAATTTATGGAACAAAAAGTCGATTTTTTTTTTAAATGAACACATTACTTCGACTTTTCCGTGGTACACTAAAGTAGACTTCCTTAGCACAACACTTTCTTTTTTGGTTAACTTTATCATCTTCTCAAAGAAAAAGTAACGTTAATTTATCCCTAACGGGCCATCGGGGCAGACGACGCATAGAATTCATGTTTTTATAACCAAGGCATGTGAAGAGATTGTATGGCTAGCATAACGCCCACCCGCCTTCCCCAACTTAAGTGAGATACTCATTTAAATGATGGGTGGAACTGTTGGACGACTTTGAAACAAATTTCACCTAGAAAATTACCATTGTTCTCATCGATGCTTGAACCCAGGACTCTTAGGTTTACAGTCAAGTATCTACATTACTTGGTCATCCTATTCTAAGCAGTAACATTATTAGTTATTTTTTTCAAAACATCTGAGGTGGCTTTGAAAAGCTGTCGCTCTTCCAACATTACGTATTGAAGCTTGCTGTCCTGTGTATTGAAACTGCTAGGATTTCACTAGATCATCTGGGGAATGGTGATCTTTACTTTAAATACAGCACCAATCGATGTTCACTTTACTTGTAAATTTCGCTCTTATTACTTTTCGGTGTATCAAAAAAGCAATGTGCTTCACCCTCTACAGCTAAGGAGGCAAAAACGGTCTTTCGTTAAGAATAAAACTTATTGAAACACAAATAAAATACTAATCAGAAAATTACATTAATAAAAATTAATTGTTGCTTTTTAATATTTTTATTAACAGAGTTTACAGCAGAACAAGTCATAGATGGTACGTTAGACTTATTACATTACATTTAATATAATACTTTTAGTAGAATAAAGTATACATACATGTGTATGTGCCTGTATAAATTTATGTGTATGGTTGATTTTAAAGTTTGTGAAACAGTAAACAATATTTATCTCACATATTATCACTTTTTCTTTATTTCAAATATATTTAATGTTTCAAAATTTGACAGTTTTCATTATTTACATAGTTCTCATGTTTTCACATTGTCAGTGTTACAATTATTCTCACAATATAAAAGTCTCAAAATTCTATTACAATATTTCATTTATCCTCAACTAGTATACAAAGGACCGGTACCCTGACCGGATTTTATGCATGCATATGGAGTCTCAATTACGTCACATTTTTTTTTCATTTATTGTAACATAATTTGGGATGTTGGTAGTTAACGGAGATAATTGTACATTAGATATAAATATTATATGGAAATAATAACCAACCGAACACCATAAATATTACATTATCGTGAAATATACATACGAAATTGCCGCCATATTGTGTGTCGAACAACAACTATAATAAATATTATAGAAATGTCACAGTTTCTAAATTCTCACTAATTCATTATTTCAGAATACAAGAGAAACGAGACAACAACGAAAATTCCAGGTAAGGAAAATAAAGATTTCAATCGTTTAATGATTATATCGCTCAATATTGGTGCACTTAATAATATTAAAAAAAAGTGTTTTTTATTATTTTTTTATAAGTTAGAAAAAGTATTAAACACAAAACAAACACAGAGCCGAAAGAACAAATAAAATAACAATTATTATAGTTCATTTAAAAGTATTATTCCTTCGAACATTCCGCATTCAAAATTTTATAGTCCATTTCCAATAATTTTAAATCTTTATTTGCTCAAATATAATCTTCTACTACTATATTGTATTCATCAAGATGCATTTTATTTTAGATTCACGAACATTTCATAAATAATATTGCTTTAATTTTTTTTAAAAAAGATTTAGACATTTTCCATTGTCGTCATTATTTTGTGTTTCCCTTTAAGAAATGATTTCTGTCAAAACGATAAACTCTAAATTGATTTTGTATTTTCACATTCCTAGTGATCATTGGTGGCCAAACAACTACTGCTATGCCAGGTGAGCCACACCAATTATGTTTAATAATCACAATGTTGACAAAAATAAACTAATTATTTTTTTTTTCGTTTGACATCCTATTTTATTAATGAGACATATAAAATATACTAATTTTGTAACATCAAATCCGAGCGATTAGAGTGTAAACATCGTCTTTTAGTCACCTAAAGGATAGTTAATATATCTCAATCGTTAGTTATGTAATGATGCAAACTAATCATAATTGAATAGCCGTTTTTTACATCTGACGCCTAATATGGAGAATTATTTGGAAATAGAACTAAATAAATTAAAATGTCCTACGATGCAAACATGCATTGAAGTTTGAGCAATCGGTGTTTTTTTTATGTGCTTTTTGAATTTTAAGTTTTTTTTTCCTTTGTGATCATGCTATCATTATGTCATGATTACATTTCCCAGTGTAGTTTAAGTCTCCGGTCATACGTGTAGCACATTTTTAAAAAGTTAAGTTTAAGATTTATTCGTATTTTATTTTTCTAGAAAAAGAATGCGACAAAAGACACTAGAAGATTTTTTTACCAAAAAATCAACAATCTCAGAAGAACCAGGAATATGTAAAATGTAAAATTACTAGTATTACAGTAAAAAATTAAAGTAAAATGGGTTTGATTTTGCTCGCATATCCCCGTTTCCCTATCTATTATGTGTTAAAATGACCTTATGTAACGCTGTTTCGTTTAGTGCTCTTATCTTCAGGAACACATCTATTGTGCTAAAAAAGGTCTTACTGTATATTTTTTTTTTTCTGTAGAGTGTCTAACCGGAATACAGCGATGTTCCTCGGTATACTTTAAAAGTATAGCCATTTTTCCAACAAATACTAATTGGGTGTGTAGGTAAGTGCTCGTATATTTACTTGTAGACATATCACATTGAAAATGATGTAATTCGCTGGACTGTTGATATGAGGGTCCCGGGATTGATCTCCATGGCTATTGCGCTATCGATAAGGTGAGGAGAATGGGAGGGGCTGTAAAAATACTGTGCTATTATTGTGTACTACCTGTACCCTGCAAAACATTTGCATAGAGTTATATCCCCTTAGGCTTGATCGGTAGGCTAGGTTATTTTTTGGTTTCGGGCAGATCCGATTTTTTCATGATTGTATTTTAAACTGGAATACTGTTGTATTAATTCTTTACTTTCGATTTAACGCACACTGGAAATGAGTATTATTATATATGATATTAGCTAAGAGATAAATATTGCACACTTAAAGGTACATAACAAATGAAAATTGCAAGGATACTAGTCATACCCGCTGCGTAACATACGCCGTCCTAACAATATAAATATTGTAATTTTTTTCAAAAATAGCTATCAAACACAATTAGATTTTATCAATTATTTTTGATTTCTCATTAAACAATCTGATATTATTTTAGTATCTAAGCTTTAAGCAGAGGGGGAAAATAAATATGAACATTGTTCGTATAAGGGGGGGAGGTGTAGCTCTTGTATTGTTCTTTTACATATTTATTTATATTATACATGAAAAACAGTTAATTATTTCTAATCAAGCAATACATTTGTTCATTTTATGCTTGATTGCATCTCTTGCAATATAAATTTTTTTTTACATTCTTTTTTATTTTAGATTTCTTAATATTCTTTAAAAAATTTCTCCCTTTAAAAGTAAATCACAATATATTAAAAAAAAATTGAAAAAAAAAATCGTAGAAGATTAGATCTTTTCCATGTTACTTTTCTAATATTTGCTCTTATCATCATTTTGCTATAGATAAATTTATAATATTTGTAGCTGAAGTGAAATCAATCATAATTTCGACTAAGACACTCAAAAAAAAAAAAAAAAGACACATTCATTTATTATTATAATCGTACAATGTAGCAATCTAAAAACAGCAACTCACAGACTCCCACGAAACAATAAACTTCTTTAAAATAAAACCCATCGAGGCAATAACTATTTTTCTCACCAACATTTTATTCAAAAAATGACGTCAACAATACCCTTTAATGAAATTACTCCATCTTTAAATTAAAATGAATGTATGTTGAACTATGGACTATCCGCCTCAGTAGTTTTTTAATTTCTCGAATTTTTCTTTTCATTTGAAGAATATATAGATTATTTCTATGTGTTTATTTCTATTCCAATTTTAAATTATTCTTTTCATTAAAGCAGGGGAGACTACTAATACCGAAACAGAAAACTTAGTTTCCTGGTGTAATTTTTTTTTTTTTCGAAGCTGAAATTTACCTTTCAATGGGCTGCATGTTATATAAATCCATCCAATCATTTTGACTTTTTTTTTTTAATTACTTTTTCTTCGTACTTTTTATCTCTTATATTTTGAAAATTTTAAAAATATTTATTCTAGTTTTATTAGAAAATTTCAGAAGATAATGCATTATCATTATTTTTTTGTCTGATATCTATCTATCTATTTAACTAAATTTATTCTGTTGTCAATCTATTTAAATATATTATATCTATCAACAGTCTATTTCTTTCAGCGTATATTTAAGTGTAATAAATTGAAGGTACTATTATAGTTGCTATTATTTTATTTAGTTAAGATAAACAGTTTTTGTAGAAAAATTACATGTTTTTTTTTTTGTTACAGCATTTACAGTGGAACAGCTTTTAGCTGGTAATTAAATTCTTATCTTTCTTTTCCTATATGCAATAAAACCTACATAGCTATTAGTAAAATAAAATCAATGTGATAGTTTATAAAGCGTTTTTTATTGCAGTATCTTAAGAAGTTATTTTTTTCTGTTTGTTTTGGAATTTATAAAGTATATTGTTCTACTTAACTAATTGTTTGTTTCATTTCAGAATTCGTTGCAAAGTAGCTGCAGGAGAATTACTAGGCGATAACAAGCCTAAAACCAAAATTACAAATTTTTAATAACCATAAGTTTAAATATTCTTATTTATTTGATTATGTATCGATAATATCCATATGCATAGTAATAGTTTAATTTAAAATATGTCACTTTTAATTGAAATATTTATAGTTATTTGATCATGTATCAATAATGTCCAGATATTTTGTAATAGTTTAATTTAAAATATGTCACTTTTAAGACTTCTTTTTTCTCTCAAATTATGAAGAGAAGAGACGGAGAGAAGAAGAGAAAATAAGCTAATCAAATTACATAGTTCCTGAAAAGTATAAGATGGTAACTCTTATATCTTATAATGCACCAATAGCCGATCGTGAAATGACCATGAAGGCACCAATGTAAATATTATGGCCGTTCACCAGTACATACATCATGCTGGTCTGACCAGTCTGGTCAAGTGCTAAATTTCTTTTAATTCTGCCATGCCGGCAGACTCCAAGGACATGGCACCATCGACAATCGTGTGTAAGAATTAATGGAAACATTAAACCGCCCCATCAGATATTTAATCTTATTCCAAAAGGGACTTCACACATGCCGATTGACTTGGTGCAGACTTTATATAAGTCCCTCCGTAGTGCCTCTGTAACCATAGCAGTTTCTCGTCTTTGGTTATTGTGTGGAAACAGTACAGCGAAAATGTTGTCCCAATAATGGTGAATGGGATCAAGGGATACAAATCTCATCTTTTCTGAGTTTTAACATGATTTAAATCAAAAGGCTGTTATATGACTAATATTAGGTAAATTGTACTTTTTTTGAAAAAGCCTTTGGTGTTTTTTTTTATAATCACAGAACATTCGATTACTTCTATCTGCACACCTTTTAATGCCTGATCAGCCTAATTTTATTAAAAAAAAAAAAAAAAGCTGTACATATTTTTCAGCATTAATTTTATTAAAAAAAATTAAGAAACCTGTACATATTTTTCAGGCATTAATTTTATTAAAAAAAGAAACTTGTACATATTTTTAAGGCATTAATTTTATAACAAAAAAATGAAACATGTACATATTTTTCATGCATAAATTTATTGAAAAAAAAAAGAAACCAGTACATATTTTTTAAGGCATTACTTTTATTTAAAAAAAAGAAACCTGTAATATTTTTCATACATTAATTTTATTAAATATAAAAAAAAAAACCTGTACATATTTTTCATGCATTAATTTATTAAAAAAAAATGAAACCTGTACATAATTTTCATACATTAATTTTATTAAAAAAAAAAAAAAAAAAAAAAAAAAAAAGAAACCTGTAAATATTTTTCAGGCATTAATTTTATTAATAAAAAAAAAAAAAAAAAAAACCTGTACATATTTTTTAATGCATTAATTTTATTTAAAAAAAGAAACCTGTACATATTTTTCAGGCATTAATTTTATTAAAAAAAGAAACCTGTACATATTTTTAAGGCATTATTTTTATTTAAAAAAAAGAAACCCATACATATTTTCAGGTGTTAATTTTATTTAAAAAAAGAATCCAGTAATATTTTTAAGGCATTAATTTTATTAAAAAAAAAAAGAAACTGTACATATTTTTCAGGATTAATTTTATTAAAAAAAAAGAAACCTGTATATATTTTAAAGGCATTATTTTTATTTAAAAAAAAGAAACATGAACATTTTTTTCAGGCATTAATTTTATTTAAAAAAAAATAAGAAACCTGTACATATTTTTCAGTCATTAATTTTATTTAAAAAAAAATAACAAACCTGTACATATTTTTCAGGCATTAATTCTATAAAAAAAAATCTGTACATATATTTCAGGCATTAATTTTATTAAAAAAAAGAAATCTGTACATATATTTCAGGCATTAATTTTATTAAAAAAAATCTGTACATATATTTCAGGGATTAATTTTATTTATAAAAAAAAAAAAACAACCTGTACAGAATTTTTATCACCTTTAAAACATTATCTTATTTGTTGGTTTTCATTTTATTATAAGATAAATAGAAATGGGTACATGCAACAATAGCAAAAGGACAAAAGTTTGGCTCAATTATTGTGTACATTTTGAAAAAAAAATAAAGTATTAAAACTATAATAGCCATAGATAATAATCTTTTAATTTTAATAACAAATGTGAAAGAGAGAATATATAAAGAAATGTATACTCAATCTTTGGCTATAAATTTAAAATTAAAAATGTCATATTATTTGGCTATTTAAACAAAATATATAAGTATTTTAACTAATAATATTTAGTGCTTATTAGAAAAACAAGCTTAATTGTATCAATCACATGCCTGCAAAAAAACTTTCAATATCAACTACTGTTCTGTAAACTTACCTTCACAAAGGACTTTTTGACAAGAAATTATACAATATTTTGAGGCTATAACTATCAAAACTAACCTTAACTCCATCAGTGCAGCCCAGACCAATATCATTTATAGCTGAAATTATGATTGTTTTGCTGATCTCGTATCAACATAAAACTACAATCATAATACTTCAGTTGGGTATTGTTTTGTAATTAAAAAGAAAAGTACATTTTTTCAGAGTGCACAGTAAATGGCAATACATAGAAAATTAAAATCTAAATTTAACATTAAAAAAAAATTTAAACCTTAGCCGTTACTACATAAATCAAATAACTTCCCAGATGAGACAAACCATTTATCAAAGTATTATATCTGAAAAAAACGATGGCTTTTATCTATTATTAGCTACGTCTCAGTAAAGTCACTTTATTCATTCATTGTATTGTATTAATTGCTAATGAGTTTGTCATTTAATTGGCACTATTAAGATGATACAACTCCAGTCAGCTTTTCTGGTTTCCATGGAAAAGTAAAATAGCCATGGCTTTCTATGAAATCGATACTTATAAGATTCATATTAAAATTGTATTTAAAGCACAAATCTGACTAAATACTTGGAGTATGACTTTTCATAAGATTTTTTTAAACCGAGAAGTAACTGCTATACAAGCATTATCCGTGCCCGAAAAGTAACAGTAATAGCCTACAAGCATTATCTGTACCCGAGAAATAACAGCTATACAGAAATAACAGCTATACAAGCATTATCTGTACAGACTGTGCTTTCAAATTTCCCATGGAATCCTTAGCGGTTATAACGAATTTAGAAAAGTTTAGTCTCTGAATTTAAGCTAATACTATAGTTAAGCTTTAATATTATACACTTTCATGGATACATACAATTGAAGAATTGGGAAAACATTTAAAAAACAGTTCATCCTTATATTTGTAGTCGTTTTTTACCATATTTTTCAGTAATTTTGATTACTCGTGTTTCGTCGATTTTAATCAGACATATTCCTCAATAAAAATTCTTTATTAAAGTATTTATCAAATAAACATATGTATAAAGTTATACATAGTATAGCGAAGTTCTATACATACTGTATACTGTAATAATTATATTTGGCCTAGAAATTTAAATTAGGATAATTAACTGCCCCTTTTAGGATGTAGTTTGAGCGGACGATAGATGACAGACGACGACAGAGATTCATTAGGACAGGACGTTATTGATATGATATCATTTCAAATATTTTTTCTGCATCCCTGAAAGTCATACATCAATGTAATTACTTTAAAGAGTAAAACATTGTTAACAACTTCATCAATTAAAAACATTAGCAGATGGAAATTCCTCTAATCAATTTGTTATAAAATTGAAGGAAAAAAGATTTCATTGAATCTCTCAAAGTTTTTTTTATTTCGGGGTCAATTTGATATGAATTTTTATTACATTTGTATGTATTTCGATTAAAATACTCTATTTTAAAATATTCAAGAAAATTTCTAGAAAACTAATGCTAAATACCTTTTGAATTCCCTATACTTCTGAGTGTAAATGTAAGCTACTTTTTTACAAATACGTCTTTTCCGTCTCTTTACGTATAAATTAGAATTTAAAGCACATGTAAACCTCTTTATCGCTCTAATGAACAAAGGAGGAATTGAGCAGAAAATGTTAGTGTAATTTCTTATTACCGAATATGATTGAGGCTCCGATAGTCAAGAGGCTTTATAAGGCGAGATATAAGTGAATGACGAAAAGGTTAGTCTTACATTATCCATAGAGAGACTACGGCTTACACGCATTTATCTGTAGTCTCTAGTTTTTGGCATAGAGGGTAAGCTACTCTCGTACAATGCTGCTCGCTGAATAGACAAGCTGTGGTTTAAAATGATATCATAAACTAAGCATAATGGCAATATCAAAATAGCGAAATAACTTCTAAGTTAAAATTACCGTAATGAGGCTTATATGTTTATCGGACAGGTCGTATGTTATTCGCAGATATTAATAAAAACTATTTTAAAAAAATAAATGTAGAACTGTGTAGACGAGTGTATATCACAATATTATAGAGAATATCCTAAAAAGTGAGCTATATGTCGACATAATGAATGGTGGATTGACATTATAAACATCTAAAAAAATATCATTCTAAACAATACAGGATTTATGGGGGCTTATAGCTTACATTTAATCCATACTGGGACTTCACAAATTTCATCTAACCTTTTGAGCTCATTGGGGCTTTAGTGAATAGTACATTAATACATTTTATACATAAACACACACACACACACACACACACACACATATATATATATATATATATATATATATATATATTAAAATATATTATGGGATGCATTAATGCTTGGCCTTCGACTTGATGACCTGGTTCGATCTTCATTGAGGGCTAATGGATACTTCAAGTCACGGTTAAAGTCTCCGCTATATCTCCCATGGTCTTTGCACTGTCGACTATGGTGGATAAGATGGAAGGGCACTGCGAAAACCGTCCAATTAGTGGTTTATAGGATGTAAGAGATTTCATCTAATCCGTACAGGGACTTTACACACATAATTAAGTTAGATGTTTGATAATGATGCATATTTCATTTCTATGCAGCCACCGTTGTAATTGATATAAAATACTGTCGTATAGACAGGTGTTATAGTTTAGGATTTATCATTGGTTTAAAGCTGTTGAAGTTATAAATTAATATTATTTATGGAAATTTACGTTATCTTGAAAAAATATATATACTTAGATGATGATCGCTAAACACTTTAAGAACTGAACAGGTTTATATCACATATCAATTATACTATTTCCAACAAAAGTCATTTATGAATACAAATATTATCATCATTTTATTATATAAAACTGTTCCTCATTTAAAATAACAATTTCTATTCTGAAATTATACTCAAACTAGACAATGTTGAATCCATGGTGATGCCAAAACTATTCGTCGATGACTTAGTACATGAGATGGACGCTACGAAGTCTAAAAGCCCACTGAAAGGACGTCTGCAAGTATACCATATATACTTTTGTGTTCATTCGTTCTGCCCCCAACGACAATATGACAATATTGATTGATGAAATAAAAAAAAACAGACAAATAGAGCGAGATATACTTACAAGCTTTATAGCTTTTAAATTTAAAATCTGTAAAAAAAATAAATAAATAAAAGAATTTGAGTGTTATTGCAGTAGGAATCTACTGAAACAATTTTCGACAATAAAAGTGTATATTTTTATGTATAAAATGTTTATTCATTTAGCCTAACAGAAATAAAAATATGCTTACCACACTTTAGGGACATAGAATGTTGTAGATCCGTTTCTAATTGTTTTATTACTTCTAGTCATTTCTTGGCCAGTTTAACAGAACATTCATTAAATATACATTTTAAATAAACAGTGAGCGAACTGAAAAAATGGGTAACAAAAAACTTCACTTTTTATGGAGCTCAATAAATATTTGACAACCGGATAAATCTACTCATTCTTATAGTGGACTTACAAACACAAACTCTTAGTGCTGGTAGCCAGCTCATATGTTTCTTTGAAATCTTCTATGCAGATGCTGTATCCATAAAGACAAACTATAAATAATATAATAATTTAAAAAAAAATACGATAAATGTTTTAAAAAGTTAATGTAAAACAATGTTTTTATTTTACAGACCAGTATTTTGTGTAATCAGTAATTAAGATTATATGAATACAACTTTATTATTTTTATTTTTACCCGGATTCGCCTTTAGAAGTTCCCTCAATTTCAAAGGACAAATGTCCCCAATTTCACGAACATCCGAGTGGTCGCTCTCATCTTCCTTCAAACTAATGTTAACTTTCAAAAATAGATAAATTGTTCCTACCAAACACACCAGCAATGATACGGCATACCAGAATGGAGACATCGTTGTATTATGCAAATTTCTGTTTTTCAATCAAAGTAGAACTGCATCATATGTATAAAATCAAAAATATATATAATATTACTATTTTTGTTTCCATTCATATTTTCTATTAACAATAACAAAATTACATATAGGAAGTATGTTTTATTTTAAATCAAGGGTTTAACAGTTTAAGACGGATAATATGTGTATTAATATGTTTAGGCAACCTTTTTTAAGAGGGCAAATTAACCAAATATGTCGTTCTTATTCCTACAGTTTTCGTTGTAGAAAAAAGTCTAATGCTGTCAGTTGCATTCAATTTATATATGAAAATAAATTAATTAATATCGAATGTGCAAAACGTAAAGAAGACAAACTTGATCTTCATTGATGCTATTAGAAATTATTTTTAAGAAATAAATCATGCCGTGTGCCCATCCAACCAAAACTGTCTACTGCCCATTCAATTCTTCAAGCTATAAAAAATACAAATTTTGTTGCATACATTTACATCTGTGCTTTTTTTATTCAAGAAAACTTTCAATGTTTTATTTATTTGCATTTCATTCTAATTTGCAACATATTTCTCTCATTTTTACAGTATTGTCGCCTCTTTGTTATTTTTTCAACTAAAAGTTATATAATGAAAAATACGTCAATATGAATTTAAAAAAATTGAGTCCGTCTTGCCTACATTTTAGAAACGCTTTATTTAAATTGAGAGCTGCATTTACCTTTACAGCATTTCTAAAAGTTCCTAATTTTTTCCAACGTTTATTTATGATCATCTTATCATTTTTTTTTTAGTTTTCATTTCTATTTAGCATTCATTTCAATATTTGTTTTTAACATTTATATTGCTGTTTTATAAATAAAATACGAACCATTTGTGTAGTTATCCTATAAACAAGAATAAAACAGCAAAAGACGCTATATTAATCATTGGTAACTGGCTTCAAATAATAAATCTCAAACCAATACGACCGTAGTATCTAAAACTGACAAGAAAACCGATACCAAAATTTCACAGTGCAGGAATATCTATAATTTAATATAAACTTGTTAAACTTTAGTCAAAAAAGATTTATGTTAATAGATTAGCAATACTATATTTACTATATGCAGCTTTGTACACAGCTTGGCACAGTCATTTAAAATTTAAAGCAAACTTTTTTTTTTTTTTATTTTACCACTGAAATAAGCCAAAGAGGCTTTTTATATACCGGATTTTGGTGAGCCTAGTTTATAGTTCATGAACTAAATATTTCAATTATATATTTTTTAAACGTATGCCTCAACGGTGCCCGCTTTTGAAACAAAGAGAGGCCTTTTCATCTCAACTATATTGTTAACTAACTGTACCCTGCAAAACCTTTGCATTATCCCCTTAAGCTTGATTGGTAGGCTAGTTTATTTTTGGTTTCGGGCAGATCCGATTTTTCATGATTGTATTTTAAACTGGAATGCTGTTGTATTTATTCTTTACTTTCGATTTCACGCAGAACCCACATCGCAATTGTATTATTAGATGCTTGTATCCATGAAATATACATTAAACGACAGTGTTTCCTCTCTTAGGGATTAGTGGATCTATGCAGCCCTCTGTTTATCTAAAAAGAACGCCTCTAATGTACCATGAATACAGTATTTATTTACGATTTTTCTTCCTACCTTTTTATGGCCATCCATATGGTGGGGTGGAATGTTTATGGTATTCTGTTATATAGTCAGGAGTATGTTGACCATCTACACATGTATTTATTTGATGTAAATGTTGACTAGAAAATGTCGTGCTACTGTCTTTGAGTATAGATCACAAGTAAAATTGACAATCATCTTACTGTATATTTAGGAGATATCTTTTTTTAAAAAAAAAAAAGTATTTTTTTAAAGCTTTTGCTTTTTCGTCATGCCTAACGGTCCTTATACCATATTTGACCCACTAGACTATGACTAGACTGTACACTTTTTAAAGAGTACTAACACAGATTGAATATCTCAGTGAGAATAAAGTTCTACGGTTGTCTTACTTCTTCGTTTACTGAGGGCAGTCAGTGTGGGTTCAGAAAAGGGCGGGGAACAGTTGACATGGTGTTCGCTGCCAGGCAGCTCCAAGAGAAATGTCAGGAACAGAACATTGATCTGTACTCTACTTATGTTGACCTCACCAAAGCATTTGACACCGTCAGCTGGAGATGGCTTATGGAAGATCATGGCTAAGCTACGGATGTCCTTCAAAGTTCGTCTCCATCGTGCGACAGTTTCACGATGGCATGCGGAACCAGGGTGCAGGACAACGGTGAAGCATCCCAACCACTTGACAGTCACAAATGGAGTGAAACAGGGCTGCGTCCTAGCGCCGACCCTATTCCAGTCCTCATGTTCTCCGCAATGCTGACAGATGCCTTCAAAGGCAGTGAGATGGGCATTGGGCTGAGATACCGCACTGATGGTGGCCTATTCAACCTCAGAAGGCTTCAAGCCAAAACAAAGGTCCTGACAGACACCACGAGAGAATTCCTATTCGCCGACGACTGCGCTCTAAACGCAGATTCAGAAACCAACATGCAAAACTGCGTCGACCAATTCTCACGTGCATGCCTCAACTTTGGTCTCAACATCCAGCACACAGAAAACCGAAGTGATGTACCAACCAGCCCCAGGCAAACCATACATTGACCCCAACATCACGTTAACGGCCAGAGACTGAACACGGTGGATAAATTCACCTACCTTGTCAGCGGCTCTCTCTCGTTGTGTTGTAATGGACGACGAAGTTATCGCACGAATCGCCAAAGCCAGTGCAGCCTTTGGTAGACTTCCTCCAACGTCTGGAACAGAAGAGGTATCAGACTACCACCAAGTTGAAGGTGTATCACGCCATCGTCCTCCCAACACTACTGTACGCAAGCGAAACTTCCTGGACAGTTTTAAAGCGCCATGCCAAGAAACTCAACCACTTTCACACTACCTTCCTCAGGCGCATAATGAGGATCAGATGGCAAGACAAGGTTCCCGACACTGAAGTCCTTGCAAGAGCCAACGTAATCCAGCATCTACACCATACTAATGCGCTCTCAGCTTCGCTGGGCAGGCCACCTCGCTCGCATGCCAGACCACCGACTGCCTCGAAAGATCTTCTACGGAGAACTGCAGCAGGGAAAGCGCTCTCGCGGAGGCCAGAAAAAGCGCTACAAGGACACGCTGAAGTCCTCTTTGAAGGCTTTCAACATGGATCCTGATTGCTGGGAGGAAGATGCCCAGGGACGGAGCTTTGTGGCGTTACTCTGTTCACATAGGCGCTGGGTTATGTGAGGGCAAATAGAGCTGTTGCTGCTGAAACGCGACGCCTGGCTCGCAAAGCTCGCGCTGCCGACCACCATCTGACGGCCACCATTCCTGCCCCTACTGTCATAGACATTTCCACGCAAGGATTGGACTAGTCAGCCATCTGCACGCACGCACCGACACCCACCAACCAACACTCCAACCTCTGATGACTAGATGGTCTTCATCGGATACGATGGACGGACTATTATTATTACTACTGAGGCAACCATTAATCCTGTTTAGAAACAGGCCTTACAAGGGATACAATAATTACTGGGTTTTTAAAAAAATATGTATTTTGTGTTACAATTCTCAAAATCATGATTACAAAAATCACATATTAAATAAAAGATTATGAAATGCTCACTGATCGTACCTGTCATTGTATTTACATTAACTGTTATTTACACCATAACAACATTGTCCTACGCCCCCCTCCTCCTCCCACCCGTTAGCCATTGACGAAAACCCATTTGAAACACCAATACTTTAAAGAAAAATGTTGCACATGTTTCTGATTGTTTTGTTTGTTTTTGAAGTGATTTTTGTTGTTTTATTTTTAAAAGGAATAAATAAGTAATGCTTATTGATTCTGTAAAATAACGAGAAAGATTTGTTTTACAAAGCAAAGCAAACTTGGGCGTCATGTGTGGGGAGCAGGAGGACAGGTTGGGTAAACACCCCCCTCCTCTCTAAGTAATCATAACTTGATTGTTTAATCAAATAACGTCTTAAAAAAAGCACTGTGATTATGATTGCGGTAATATAATAATTGACAATGTGTAAGATTTGTGTATGGGACATTAAAATTGTATATCCTAAAAAAAAAGAAAAATTTATTTACATTTTACATCTCCTTTATTATAATAAGCAAAATAATGATAATCCTAGTTGTCAGATTATCGAGTACACCAATATAATTTTTTAACGTTGAATCTATAGGAGATAATAATTAAAAATAGTTTTGATATAGTACTAATCACCTTTTTAACAATCATCAAATATTAAAAGCCTTAACAGAGTAAACTGATCGTAAATTGACAGTTGTTATGTAAAAATGTGACTCCGTACTCAAGATACATCAATAATCTTAAGCTATTCACCCACTACGCTTTTTGTTCTATTAGAATCGTGGACAGTTTTCCTCAGCTCGCGCGTCTGGACCTTGTCCGTAGTGAAGAAAACCATCACATTGTTTATTTACTTTCGACTTCGCTCTCCAATCGATATAGCGAAAATTTTGCCTCTATCTCCTGACGAAAAGGAAACCTGTAAAGAAAAATGGCTAAAAGAAAACTCATATGGCCAAATGAAATCAAATTGACTAGGCTGAGCCACTGATGATATATTCGGCAAATCAACCATTCTTAAAACATGTAATTATCACTCGGAAGAGCCGCTACACTTGAGGTTGTTGTAAATGGTGATAACTAACCAAAACCTGGCAACTATTGCTGATACCTAGGGCATAGGCGTACCCTACCCTCGTCTTGGTCATCTTTGTTTTTTTTTTTTGCATCAGGGGAAACTAAACTAGATAAACCTAAACTTTGCTAAATGAAAAATCGATTTTTACCAACTTACAAGATTTTACTTATGATGGAATTTAAATACTGATTCATGTTTGTTAAAATTATGATTAAGTGTTGATGTAAATTGCAAAGAAATCCAAATGTGTGTTCATTTATGAGTCCAGCGTTAGTCTTTACATAATCACCTAACTTCTCGTTTATTATGTCTCTTTAGAAATATAACTTTCGACCATTTTAAACCAGTTTCTATTTTTTCCAAAGTAAGAAAATGACTCCAGCAATGACGTGCTAACTGATCCAACCGGTTCTGAATTGTTGACACATTGGTATGCTCTGATTAGTTTGCGTGTCTATTTATAGGTGGAATTCAAGGTAATGTGTAACAGGTATGCTTAAGTTGTTAAGTATTTCCAGTACACATTCCTATTTAAAAAATCTATAGTGGACATGTATATATGTCTATGGCCTCAGACTAGCTCGTTATGTCTTTCCCGAGAAAGTAAATAAACAACAAAACAACTATTATAAAAAATAAATTAACATAGACATCTACTTGTGAACATAATAAACACAAAATAGACAGAGTTAAACAACATCAACGAGTGATGACATTTTTAGAGAAAAGAACGTCACCGATAGATCTCAGTTTTACGGAAAAGTATATTAATATAACCGGTCATTTTATAATAGACGTTTAGAACTTTTGCACTAGATTGATTCTTAATTAAAAAGAGGCTCTCTAAACACTAATTAATCAAATTAAATCTAATGGGTGTTAACAGAATGCTAGTAATTTAAGTCAAAGTCATATAATTTTAAATTATGATACACAATATGAAAATTGATATGTTTTTTGAGAAAAAAAAGAAATTCAAACATATATGTATAAGCTATTTAATCTACACATATATTGAATGTTTATATAAAGCATATTTTTCACGCAACATGTAAGCCTAAGAGAAATACAGATTTCCCAGATTTAAGGAAAACCCGATGTAATATTTTTTTGTGGAACATTATTTGTCTCCATGTAAGTACAATTACATTAAAAATTGTAATTCTTGTTTAAAATATATCTATAGTATAAATATTTTTTTTTTCGTAAAACATACGTTTTTTATTTGCACGTCAAAACTGTAAGGAGAATAACACGTACCCTAGTTATAATGGAGGATACAATGTACACCTAGTTATAATTGAGGATACAATGTACACTAGTTATAATGGATGACACAATGTACCTGGTTATAATGGAAGATACAATGTACCGTAGTTATAATGGAGGATACAATGTGCCCTAGTTATAATGGAGGATACAATGTACCCTGGTTATAATGGAGAATACAATGTGCCCTAGTTATAAATGGAGGATACAATGTACCCTAGTTATAATGGAGAATACAATGTACCTAGTTATAATTGAGGATACAATGTACCCTAGTTATAACGGAGAATAACATGTACACTATTTATAATGGAAAGATACAATTGATACCCTAGTTATAATTAGAGGATACAATGTACCTAGTTATAATGGAGGATGCAATGTACCCTGGTTATAATGGAGAGATAACATGTACACTAGAACATAATGGAGGATACAATGTACATAACTAGTTATAATGGAAGATACAATGTACCCTAGTTATAATGGAGGATACAATGTCCCCTAGTTATAATGGAGACATATTACAATGTACCTTTTCTAGTTATAATGGAGAATAACATGCATTAACTCGCTATAATGGAGGATACAATGTACCCAAGTTATTCCCTCAATTGATGAAATCAAAAGCTCGCTGTGTGGGTGTTGTTATTTCTCCATATAAAATTGTCTTTCCATGACAACGTTTCCACATCGTGTCCATTTTATGTCCCGTGTAAAAGCAGTGGCGCAACCAGGGAGGGGGCAGAAGAGGGGCTTGGAGCGCCCCCCTCCAGGCCAAATCATCACACCATAATTAATGTTATAGAAGTTACAAAAAGACTGTCAAACTGTCTTTTTTCATAATGTGACCCTACACCCCCCCCCCCCCAACACATTTTTGCTGGTTGCGCCACCGCGTGTGTATGTTTGTGTGTATGTGTGTGAAGTCGCTGTAAGGTTGATCCTATGAAGCCTTCGTGATACCCTAAACCATCGCATCCCCATTCTTGTTAATTCTAATTGTTGCACCGCTATCAGCTTCATTCCTTTCTCTATAACAATATGTTGTATCCATTGGCGTTGCTAAACAATGACTATACGTTGTTTTAAATTGTAGCTACCATAATGTGCGTTTGCTAAAACAATGACTATGCGGTTGTTTTAAATTGTAGCTGCCACAATGTGTGGGTTAACTGAACTGACGTTAATTGGGGTCACAGTGCTCATAGTCATCTCGCTGGTCACTTTATGGGAACACTGAGTCATTTGAACCAGGAATGTCACTCGAAGGATCCTTAAGGAACATCATGTAGAAACTTGGATACAAGGTCAATTTCGTTTAATTTAATAGTGTGGTTAGGCCTGATGCAAAAAAACTTGGTTTACGAAGTGACATTACAAACTATACACGAAACTTTTTATTCATTGGACTTCCAAAATGGAAATATCCTGTAGTTTTCTTAGCCATTTCTTGTTTGTGCGTCTTTTTTTCTGTTATTTCCTACAGCCATAGAATATAATATGAACTTTTTGAAGAGCTATTATTGCGGTTGTCTTTGATGGAGTTTAATTTTTTTTTAATATTTTAGGTTGTTTTAACGTACATGATAACCGTTGTCTCCAGAATTATAAAAAGCTTGAAGAACAGGCCCTAGATGAGGATACTCAATGCTTGTGAGTTGTCAGTTGTTGTTATTGTTTATTGTTGTTATTATAATACTTTGCAAAGAATGTGAACTGTTGAGGTATGAACGAAAGTTTTATTTCATGCAAAAAATGGTATAGCAGCTAGCCTGTAAATAAATGGGTATTTATATTGATTTAGAACCTTGAACATTATAAATGTTTCAATGTAGGACACATGTTTAGTACAAATATACTTGTTTATATGTTCGTATTTGATAAAGCCAGTAGAAAAAAAATTGAATAACTTATCCCAACCCTTGCTTGAACAGCTTTTCAGTGAGTTTATCTACAGAAACTATAACTGGGAACAGATTAAAACCCGTTTAGGATTATGAGCGTAAAGTCTTGTAAACTGAAATGAGCATCAAGTCATATTAACTATAAAATCTTTTGACTTGGTCGTAGTTTTTTTTTTTTTGTGAATCGCCCTCTTTCCAGTTTAATTCACATTTTGCACATAACAAAGAGCGCTCTCCATCTTTACACTTAATGTTCTGATAAATCCAGGGGTACGGATGGTCGTGCAGTGTAAAGTGCTCGCCTGTTGGAGGGGGTCAACCCAGCTATAAATGTGTGACTATAGGTCTGTAGAGTAAAGGCGGCTGGACGTTGTGGTAACCTGGTAACCAAACAGTCCCCTAAATACCGTGGCTACTGAGAATAATTTATTTTACTCTTCATCTGCTCCGATGAGTCCTTCGAGACTTCAGGGAATTTTACTTTTCTATAAAGGCTTATTCTGTATTTTTTTGTTTTTGTTTTTATTGAACTTAATCTTCATTTCTCAAAACTTTTTATTTAACATCAGGTTAATCACTGTTTATGTAAAGTGTATCTTCAATGGATGCAATATCCATCAAGCTAATATTAGAAAAAGGTTTGCTAATGAACTGCAGAGGGATCTGGAACAATTAAACATAGAATGTGATAAGAGTATCCTACATATCATACTACATATAATAAAAAGAATATAAGGTTATTATCATGTGACGTGGATCTACCGGTTTGTTTCTAGATCAAAATAAAATATCAGTCACTCCTTCAGACAAAGTGATAACTCGACCAATTAACTTTTTTCCAGAGTTTAGATAATAAATCGACTGACAGCTAGCCAGTAAGTTAGTTTACCATCTCTCAACATTTTATGTTACAGGCAATGGTGTAAAGAGTTTTTGCGCTGACCGGGGGTAAACTGTGGTCATCTACCCCCCGCACACACACACACTTTTTAAAAAATCTAATCTACTTGTAAGTAAGAAGAAGTCATTTCCCTATATATCAGGACACCTTTATGTCATTGATAACATTTCCCTATATAGTCACAGCATCTTTATGACATTGAAAAAACATTTCCCAATATGGTCATTTATAACATATCCTATATGTCTCGACATCCTATATGATCCAAAGATCTTTAGCCCATTGATAACATTACCCTGTGTAATTTTGGTAACGTTTTTAGAAGATAAGTAAAAGCTATTTTTAGTAAAAAGAAGTGGCCCTTCCCCCCCCCATCCGCTTTTGTATGATACTTTCTGTACGGTATGATGATATAGGAAATTTTTTAACACGTTCTTACGGTATAAATTCTAATTTTAACGAAATTTAAAACCCATTCTATTGCTCCCCTCGGCAGCAGATGTTTTTACTGCCCATATAGAACTGCCTCCTCCTCATTTACGTCAATGTCTATAACGGTACGTGTGTGTTAGTGATATAACGATGTTTATAACAATTTAATAACAGTATGTATTTACAATGGAAAATGAACAACGAGATTTACAAAAGAATCTACGAGCTCAAGAAAGCAGTGTTTGCAGGTCAGTGAAATTTACATAAATCAGGAATATTTTACAAATAGAATGTAAACTATGTATTCTGATTTGAATTAGTCGGAAAAAAACAGCTTTCATAAAAAGCTAAAAAGTTAACAAAGTATATAAAATCACTCTTATAATTAACTCTTTAGCTACTATAATGTGGACTTTGAATGAATTGGGGCCAATCATTGTGATCGATTATAATTTATTAAATGATGGCAGTGGTTAATAAAACATCATTAGGTATGTTTTCTTGTTAACTTCACTGATATAATCATTAGTATGAAAGTCACCCTGCTAATTAGAGAAGGTTCCGTATAAATACCAGTGTTTAAAAGTTATGTACCCCTTTGATCTCAACACGCTCAATCTTTTTTTTTTTCTTCGCAATTTTTTTTTTCACAGACATTATGGTGAATTTTTTAAATGTCTCTTCACTGGATGTCCAAAGACTGATAAACAAAAACTAGAAATAATTCGGAACAATGAAAATTATCTTTCAGCACAAAATTACGACTGTGGTAAGATTTGTTTTTATTTATTTAATATGTAAATGAAAGTCTGCTGTTAATAAATACCATTAAATTAATTCAAAAGTAATATAAAGACAATTATCAACTTTTGAATTTAATTTTGCAGCAGCGCTAAAAGATTTTTGCTTATTTTTTTTTTTTTTATAATTTCAGATTTTGAATACAAAGATCATCTTTATCGTTAGTTTCTCCTTTTTATTCATAACATTTGTTACTATTTTTGTAACGTATACAGTATAAAACATAAATATTGTATTAGTTATGTTAAAAACCTAATAATTACAAAATTTTATGACAAAATATTATAAACATCTTTTTTTTTTCCTTTGTATTAAAAATTAATTGTTATGTGATTAAACTGATCTATAAATGAATTTATATTTTTCTTACTACTAATTAGTTTACCAAATAATGTAATTTTTCAGCAATCAAAGACTGCACAGATAAAAATAATTTATTCAGATGTTCAAGTGGCGAGTGTGTACACAAAGATTTTATCTGCAACGGTGAATTGGACTGTAAAGATAGGAGCGACGAACAATTCTGTGGTAGGTTTCCTTAAACTATTACTTAATGTATAGCAAGAAATACCGAAACAAAGGCTAGTTTGTTTTGTTTTTTTTATACTTTAATTCATAAAAGTTTAAAAAAAATAGAATTAAAATTATGTCACCATACTTTATAATCCATCAAGATGCCGTGACTCTAGAAAATAAAGATGAACTCTGCCCCATTGGCCCTCACTACATGAACTCATGCACTTATGGCTCTCACTGGATGAGATCTTCTCCCTTGGCCCTTACTAGACAGGATATGCCCCATTGGCCCACAGTAAATGAACTCTGCCCCCTTGGCCCTCACTAAATGAGCTCTGCCCCTGTGGCCACACTAGATGAGCTCCTGCCCCTTGGCCCTACTGGATGAGCTCTTCTCCCTTGGCCCTCACTGGGATGAGCTCTACCCCCTTGGCCACACTAAATGAACTCTGCCCCCTTGGCCCTCACTAAATGAGCTCTGCCCCCTTGGCCACACTAGATGAGCTCTGCCCCTTGGCCCTCACTGGATGAGCTCTTCTCCCTTGGCCCTCACTGGATGAGCTCTCTACCCCCTTGGCCCACACTAGATAGGCTCTGCCCCTTGGCCACACTCACTGGATGAGCTCTTCTCCCTTGGCCCTCTGCATGAGCTCTTCTCCCTTGGCCCCTCACTGGATGAGCTCTGGGCCTTTGGCCCTCACTGGATGAGCTCTGCCCCTTGGCCCTTACTGGATGAGCTCTGCCCTTTGGCCCTCACTGGATGAGCTCTGCCCCGTGGCCCTTACTAGATGAGCTCTGCCCCTTGACCCTCACTGGATGAACTCTTCTCCGTTGGCCCTCATTGGATGAGCTCTGCCCCCTTGGCTCTCAGGTATGAGCTAAAAGGAAGTGACTTTAAATATAAATAAGACCAGTGTCGTTACTTTCAAACTTACATTGACGTATATTTAATGAATTGTGACGAACTGATAGAGTTATGTGTTTGAACCCGTGTAGACTGTGTACATAGTCGTGACCACGTTCATTGCAGCCCAACACCATGGACAACTTGTTGGACGAGTCCATATAAGCAATCCATATCCCGTTAAATGGTTGGATGTATTATCTCATTTTTATGGGAATGTAATAAAATACAATTTTTTTTCTTTCATTTCCAGCATTAGAATATTAAATTTATTTATCTTCCATCGGTACGCTATTTAACCACAGCAGATTCTATGTTTGTGTGTGTGGAAGAGGGATGTCTCTCTGTTGGCATTTATATTTCAACTAACATAACTGTTTACGTTTTATGTACTCTTTACCAATCATTAATGCTGATCGGCGGAACGAACATTTTTATTCTATTTGACAGAGAGTTTACCCAAAATCATCCAGAACATTCTCCAAGAAAAAGCAAAGGAATCCAGAATTATAGCATCGTCTGTAAATGTGTTATAAGTCATAATGTCATTGAATAATATTATTTAAATGTTCGAGCATTTCCCATATATATCACTCCTTTGTTTAAACAGCTTGAAACGAATTTGATAATTGAATGTTTATATTTGTACTAGTTAGTATCTGATAATTAAATGATTATATTTTTACTGAATTATATCTGATAATTGAATGATTAGATTTTGTATTTCATATTACTTTATATTTTGATTCATCGCGGTCTAAGAGACCGTTCCCTTTAACTATCTGGAAGTCATCGAGAAAGTATAGAATTGATCTATTTCTGTAGCCAATGCATGTTTAAGGCTGTGTGTGGTAACCACAAAGTTCAACTACATTACTTCCCCAACTCAAGTCATGTAACCATATGAAGCTGGGTTTAGGACTAGTTAAACATGAACTGGAAAAAAATGTTTTAGGGTATCGCGGAGATCCAGCCCGAGGACCTAAGGTTGACGTAAGTGCAGAGATCTGAAAAAAAAAAACTTGTCTTCATTTAGGACACATGAACCTAGCCACGATTTTGATATATCTCTCTGGCTCTAGATAAAATTTGAAAATTAATAACATATACATAAAAAAAATTAGCAGCTGATATTTTATTTTACCAGTTTGAAGAATAAATGTATATCATTGTGTTTAGTTAGTTTCTTCTAAAAAATGCATAATTACCTCAAACATATGTTTTACTAGTGTTTCTTTTTTTAATCGTTATAAGTCCAATATATATATATATATATATATATATATATATATATATATATATATATATATATATATATATATATATATATTTATTTATTTATTTATTTAATAATAAATGTCCTATTTTTTTTACTTTTCATTAATATGAACATTTTAGTTATTAAATTAAGTATATCACGCCAAGATTAGAAAAAAACACGATTTTTTTTCTGTGGAAAGTTCTAGGTTGTTTTAATCAAGATGTAATCCCAAATGTGTGGAAAGTTCTTGGTTGTTGCTAATCAAGATGCTAATCCAAGATTTGTGGAAATTTCTAGGTAGTTTTAAATCAAGATGTAATCCCAAGATTTATGGAAAGTTCTACTTGTTTTTAATCAAGATGTAATTCCAGATTTGCAAGGAAGGAGAGGGTGGAGAGTATGGGCTTCTGGGATTTTTTTCGCCTTTATTTAAAATGTCTAACATGACCTGGAGTTTGGAGAAGGGGGTGGTTAGGGTGAGGCCAGAAAGTCCATCGTATCCGCATATTACATAGAGCCTAGGATTAATTAACAGGCTGTTATCTGGACATCGTATTTGCCTTGTACAAGACATAAATGTTTGTTTTCCTTTGACCTAAAATGATCTTGCCATGGGCAAATAAATCCTAAGAACTTCTCTGTTGATTTTTCCCTACTAAAGAGATTTAATCAAATGTGTATTAAAATAGAATGGCGTATCTTAAATAAGTATGTATTACAGAAAAACTGAAACACTTAATCTAATCTTTCAATAACAATATCAAATAGACGCAGAACTTTACATTTAGAAAATGTAAATATACGGCTTCGTAAGAATAAAATATGAGGCTACTATTTGTTACAAAGATATGTACACAGGTTTTTCATACAACGCGTTCTGGGGGAACTGCACGAAACGAAAGTATGTTAAGCGGTGTAGTTTTGTTTTATCGCAAGTCATAGATAAAACGTGTATCATACCACGTTAGATACAAGGTTGTCCTAACATAAATAAGAATATAGTATTATTGAATAGCTGTCTATAAAAGTAAGTATGGAATTATCTGAATGTGTAACATTTTCTAAATTTGGCCTTTGATTCCTTAGGAACTCGTTGTGGGAAATTCCCAAATAGACCAGGCCGTAGTTATCCAATGAACCGATCTAACAATCAAAGGTTTGATTTAATGTATAGTCACTTCTTACTACTGTTCGATATTTATATTTCCTAATTAAATTTAACATACTTAGGCTTTTTTTCCTTTTATGTGAATTGTTCCAAAGTAAAGTAATAACAAACATATCTTGTCAACATAAGCAATGCTAAGTATAGACCATATAAGCTCTACTGGGACATTTAAACTACACTTTGTATAATAGGTAACAATGTTATTACTTTAGAGTAATTGTTCATTAAAACCTATATATACTTTTTTTTATCTTTTTTTTCTATATCAGTACACAAATGTTTTCCTTTTTAAAGTTACTGTTCAATAAAGCCAAAATGACTATTTAACTATTTATTCTTCTTTGTTACTGTTTAGTAAAGTCTATATTTTACTTTATTTAGTTTTGGAATTTTTCCGGATGGTTAAACATGTTTTTCTCCCTCATAAGTTATGTATATTATAACCTGTATATGCCATAATTAGTGTCATATTTAGTATGAATAAGTTGTTTAAAATATATATGATAAAGATTGGTTTTATCAACCCTTTAAACCATTATATTCTTATTGTGATTCATGATACAATTGAGACTGTCTTACTTTTGTGAGATGTTGTTGTGTTATGCAATTAACAATAATATTTGGGTTTAAACAGGTATTTATTCATTTCTATAATGTGTGAAAACATAGACATATCAGTAGACCCTTTACATAAATAACTAACTAATAAAGCACTCAAAATACCAATATTGTACAAGAAGCGGCAGGAATACTTTTGGACTAGCGGACCAAAGGACGTTTTAAGTCCAAAGGTGACCGCATTAGCCCCATATTCATTTTGTTTAAACAAAAAAATATATATATAAAAGCCATTTGGGCTCTTCGTTAAATCGAAAGTAAAAAATTAATACAACACTATTCCGGTTAAAAATACAATCATGAAAAAACCGGATCTGCCCGAAACCAAAGAATAACTAGCCTCCTTCGATCAAGCATATGGGGATATAACTCTATGCAAAGGTTTTGCAAGGGTACAGCTAGTAAAATAATATTAATTCAGAGAACAATCATTTTTATTTTTCGGAAACATTAATACATATAATATAACAGAATTTAACTTTTTTTTCAAATCACATCAAAGCCAGTTTTATTTTTAACAATGTTATACATTCTTAAAAGTATTTAATTGAAAAATAATAAAAGCGAAACATTTTTTTCTTTTAGCTCTTACATCCTTGGCCACACTTTGAACCTCACTGTAAATTATTGAACTTCAATCACCTCAATCGACACTCGCTTTTTCTTAAGCCAATATTTATAGAACATTTAATTAACCGAATTTTTTTAAACTACATTTTATTCAATGTAGCCCATTTTTAATATGTATTATTAGGTAACAATGTTATAATCTTCATCATTACTTGTGTTATAAATCTTGATAGAATATCACAAACATTCACGTGTTTATAAATTGTTTTTGTTTTCTTTTCGAACAATTTCATTTTAAACAATTGGTATCGGAAACCACAACATAAATCAATGGGTCAAAAATATTATATAAAGCTTTTTAGCTGTCGTATGAAAACTAATTCTATGGGGTTTCTTCAATTACATGCATACATAAAATAACGAAAGAACAAATGGGGGAAGAACTTAAAATAGATCTTTTAAGATAACATTTTTATAAAAATTAGCTCACACAACTATTAAAAAACAAACTAACTAATTAAGCACCACCTTCTATTAGGTCTTTCCTAAACTGTCCACAACAAAATACCTCGCCTCACGAGAGTTTGACGTCTACTGCCCTTACACACACCTGGTTCTATCGGTCCAGATACACGTCTAGAATACACATAGCCAGATGCTCCACGATCCAGTCTCCTAACCTAACCGCGAATTACCATTCAAATTATT